>CAJPVJ010000947.1:0-19160 GCA_905397405.1 Oppiella nova
CTTTCAAATATTTAAACTTTTGTTTTTGTAAAATCCATTCAAAGTCTTCCCATTCATAAGACTCGCAAAGACTTTGAAAACAACACAAAAATGTTTACAAAAATCTTAACATTTGCTGTCTGTTTGTTATATGTTATGTATATTATAATAATTAATTATAATAAATTAATTATTTAACATAAAATTAATATAATTAATGATCCATTTATAATAGAGAGTTTATGATCTTGGCAAGTTTACTTGTTACTGGTGTAGACTGTATTAAGTACAAATGTCAACTACCAGTCCCTTAACCTGTTTATAGATTATGCATAATTTCCGTTGAAGTGTCTCTTGAAACTAAAAATGCAAATAAAAGTAACAAAAGTCAAGACACACTCAAAAAGCATACAAAATATTGTTTTAAAAAAGTTTTTGAAAGTTTTATTCACAGAAATGTTTATTAAAAATATTGAAACCTTTATAATCATTATTGAGTTTATCAAGTATATTTAAGAGATTATTTTTGTTTATTTTAATTATTACTTTGCATACATTTTTGAGTAGTGTATGGAAAGTTAGGTATTTTTTATGACATTTCATTTGGTGGTGGAAATGGATGTCTGTGTCGGCACGCGATGCGAATGAACTCGTATTTCAAGTTCATTATCACTAATGGATATCTCATTGGGAATGCATTTGTCGGTCAAATGAATACTTTATACACGACTTGTTTTATAATGTGAGTGAATGTGAGGGGAATGGGAGGGAAAGGGTTATGAAAGACAGGTCAGAGTGAGTTCATAAATTAAATATTACAAAATATTATATAATTAGATAGCGAGGACCTTGAACATATCATTAGAATAAAATTTAATTTTTCTCGAATAAAATATAATATATATTTTGTGCAAGTTACAGTTTTAACAATAAATATAAAATAGTGAATTTTGTAAATTACAAAATTGTTGATTTAAAAATATTTTTATTTAAACTATGATAAATGATATGAGATGTTTAAACCATAATTAAACCATGTTTAAATCATAGGAAAAGTTACTATTAAAATAAAATCAATTCAACTATACAGTTTATATAGTAAATAATTTATTTATAAAATAAATATTCAAAATACAAATATACTTGAAATATAAATTATTATAAGTTATAACTATAAAAATTACAATTTATTATTTTTTGTAAAACCTTAAATAAATAATTATTTTACTCAATTCTATATTTTTAAATTATAATGTTTTATTAAATAAATAAATACAACATAATCCAAAATAATTTTATGATAGGCACCGGTAGCTTTCTTATTGTTTATCAACTTTAGGCTTATTATCCACATTAGGCTCCACTTTATTAACACATTTCGACGGCAATAACGCACTCAACAGTTGAAAGGGTCCTACCCTTAGGGATAGACCCTCATTATCACGACACCCTGGACCTAGAGGGGTAGTTACCGTACCCACAGGCTTATCACCAGCCGTCAAACCCTTATCATTAATTACAGCGCTGACTGGAGCGCTATCTACCGGTGCCGGTGAGGGACAGTCGTCCTGTCGGACAAACGTCAGGAAATACTCGTTGAGGTCCAGGTTGTATAGAAAGCCCCGGAGTTCACTGATACGTTTGCGGTCCATATGTGGGGTACGGGACATGACCTGGGCACTTTGCTTGGCACGGACAACTAGTTCCTTGCAGTTCCACACGAGGGCGTAGGTGTCATAATCCGTGTCCAACACGATGTATGAACTAATTTGTGGGGACAGGCGGTGGATGTAGTCGATGTCCATCACGGATTGGGTGCTGTTTTTAGGGAAGTCTATTTTGCCTGTAATAGTGATTTATTGTACACTGGTAAGTTGGGTGATTTTATTTTATGAAAGTATGTTTAATGATTTAAATATTTAAACTGTAAGTTATTCAATATAATAAAACTAAACTAAAGATTTTTTGTTTAAATTATTACACGGTATCAGAAGTTTACACTTTTTAAAGTACCAAGAACTCTGTTCTTGAACTTATACTAAAATTACTTTTTAAATTTAATTTATTAAATTAATGATAAATAATATCACATTAAATTATAGCATTTATAGAGTAATAAATAGTATGTAATCTATAGTTTGTCAAATTATATTTGTAGGGAATAACTGAAAAACATTTTGCTCTATTTATAACAAAATACATAAACTGTAAGATTGCATAAATATAATACCTAATGTTACTTATCTAGATAAATACTATAATTTTGGACAAATTATCACCACTTTAGTTATACTTTTTTTTAATGAAAACTTTAAATAATTTAATCACAATGTTAAAATTGTAGTTTACATTTAATAATAATTTTATTTCAGTATTAAAATGTTAAGTATGTGTTTGGGAACTAAACTTAACTTATATTTTAGTGAAAGTTATTAATTATAAATTAATTTAAACTTTTAGAAATTAATTTAATAAATTGCACAAGTACCTGATACACTGGTGATCACTGGAGAACCCAGTACATTAGCCGTGCGAGTTATATAATAATTATTATCTTGAAGTTTATTAAAGGTCTCTTGAATGCAATCACTGCCAGCTATAAACTTTTGTATAATATACCATTTGCCTAAAAATTTATCTATGTCAAAATTGGCCATCGGTTGCACGGTAGGGCACTGACCCCTACGGTATACATCGCAGGTGGACAGGTGTATAAATAGCATAAATATGGCAAAATAAGTATACATTTTTTGAGGGTTGCTGTGGTGCCCAGTTATAAATATCAATGCAATGAAATGGTAACTGATTTGAAAATACAAAATATTTTTACAGTTCAAGTTTAATGAGCAAAATTAATTTATTCAGCTCACGAATATAGGAAATACTGTTATTTTTAGTGGTAGGTTCACTCCTTATACTAAAGTTAGAGTATAAAGAATTTATTTTATTTTATTTAAATAATCTTGTAAATACTGTAAGGCAAGTATGTGTATATTATGGGTATTTTAACAATAATTATTTATTTTTGAAACTGTATATTTTACTTTATTTGTTTATTAAAAGTAGCTAACATTTTTATTGTTATGAATAATGGGCGGAGTCAAACTCTAGTAAAATATTTTCACAATCAATAATTGTGTGCAAAATACTTTATTAAAATTAATTTACAATTATTATTGATAAAATTAAACTTTTTTTACAATGAGCGTATTTAACTTGCATTGCACCAAAATGTCTAAAATTATACAAATATTTATTTGCAGTATTTTGTAAATATTATCTATTATTTTTAGATAATATATTACTTAATTTCAAATTTAAATGAGATACTGTACAAAATAATACTGTATTAATAAAAATTTATTTAAAAATAATTTTATAATCATGTTGGAATATAAGTCATTTATATATTTATTTTTCTACAATTAATGAAAGTATAATGATAATAAATAATATTAAAAAATAAAACTGTAAACAATATTTACTTAATGATATAAATTATTATTCATTTTAAAATTTATAATAATGGTAATGTTATTTGTATTTAATATTTTTTAATCATTCATAGTCTTATTGGTTGCATATTTTAAATTGGTATCAATTTATGATAATTCTGTACTAGGTGATAAATCCTGGTTAATTGTTTTAATAACACTTGAATTAACTACAAAAGATAGGTTTAGGGACGGCTTTCTCAAAAATGAGCCGGTTATTTTTGACAAACTCATAATATTAGTTTTGTTTGCAAAATTACCCCATAAATTTTTTGTAAAATCACCGGGTTTATATTTGTTGACCACAAATGTTTTAGTAATATAATTTAAAACAGTTTGTATATTTGTCACCCGGATTAAATTAGTAAATAAGTGTTTCATTACATTTATAGAACTTGATTCATTTATAAATTGTTGAAATGAGTCTTTAACTACCAGTGCAACCTTATGTGTATTTGTACCAGGTAAAATTTTTGACGCAAATTTTACAAATATTTCACTTGACCATGTACTATTTAAAAATTGTCTAGATAATTCTTTAATCATTGACCCATTATCATGTTTATTCAAATATTGCGATTTAAATAATTTAATTTTCGACATGGTACTATTTGGATCTAATCCAGGTACTAACTTATTTGCAACAAGGGTTAAAATATAATTAGACTTTGTGTTAGCTAAAAATTTTTGAAACATATTTTTAAAAATAATTTTCGGATTTGTGTGGTTTAAGAATTGTCTTGCTATTAATTTAATATTAGCCAAAATATTGTTAATATCTTGAGCATTTAATCGTTTGAATTTATTTTTCAAAATGTACTTGATCATCGATTCTGATTGACTACTATTCATGAATGATTTAAACATATCTTTCATGACTTCATGAATACCTGTCCCATTTGAATACGACTGTCCAGCTGATTTAACACTGCTAGTCAGGTATTTAACATCCTGTTCATCAGTTGAGTTTGGTGCTATTTTATGAGCAAGGTAATTAACGGATTTATCTAATTGCGAAGTACGTTGCAGTTTAGGCCACAATTGTTTAAACATTTGATAGTAGCTAGTATCATTTACGTATAATAGGAATGTAGTTTTAAATATGTCAACAACTTTGGCCATTTCAGTAGAATTAGTACCAGGCATAAATCTTTTGGTATATCTACTAACATACTCATCAAACTGGGTGCAATTTATAAATTTAACAAGTACAAATTTTTTAATTTCATTATACCCTGAGCCATTAGTGTACATTAACCCAGCATGCTTTAAAGTATTTGTGACCAGGTCTATTTCATCTGGATTCGCTCTTGGTAAAAATTTAATAACATTTGTATTGATAAATGTCTCATATTTATTGCTCAAGATAAATTTTGTATTCATTTGTCTGAATAGATAGCTAACATTTCCACCGTTTATTATATCCATGATAAATGTCTTGGTCAAATTGCCAGCTAAATCTAGTTCATCCTGATCATATCCAGGTAATAATTTAAGTACAATATTATGTAAATTATTGTCAGCTTGCGTACTGTTGATATAGACTAAAATTAGTTGCTTGATAATTTTCGGTATGCTAGTCCTATTTGTGTATAATACTCCAGCACATTTAACCAGATCATTCATTAATGCAATATCATGCGACTCTAATCCAGGTTTTAATTTTTGTAACAAGGTTTCTATAAAATCATCAAATTTTGTGCTATTTATAAATTTATTCATTATGTGATTAACAATGTTCATTGAGCTAGTGTCATTTGCATAATCAATAATAAACTTTTTTAAAATAGCCGTGGTTAATTGTATATTTTCTGGTTTTGAATTTGGTATAAATTTGACCACAATTGAATGCAAAGTTGTGCTTGATTGTTCACTGTTCATAAATGTCATAGTTAAATTATTAATAATAATTTTACCAGATGCTCCGTTACTATAAAGTATGCTTGCTGATTGTATAATATTAGTAGCTAGTACAATGTCGGTTAGACTGGTACCCGGCATTAATTTACGTATAAACACACTGTAGAATTCCGAAAACACCTTACTAGATATAACTTTGCTAGATAGGTGTTTTGATATTGTACAAATTTTAGTTTCATTAGCTATGTCAAATATTAATATTTTTGTTAGGTCTATAGCCAGTTCATTTTCGGACATTTTAGTCCCAGAAATAAGTTTAACCATGATACTTTTAATATGAATATCCGATCGTGTGCTATTCATAAATATCAAGGTTAAATGTCTAACCGTATGTCCAACGTTGGTGCCATTGATATACATTATACAACCAGTTACTATAATATCTGTAGTTAATTCTATATCACTTGGGTATGTGCCAGGCATTAACTTGGTAACTAATTTACGAACAGCATGCTCAAATTTAGCGCTACGTATAAACTTAATCACCAAATGCTTAACCATAGCACCAGTAGATAATTCACGTACCGTATCAGGTGGTAAGCCTAATGTTTGGTTCCGGTGTGAGCCGGGTCTAAATTTCTTAGCTAATTGGGTGATAAACTTGTTCAGGGAGAATTTAGTGCGATTCAAAAAGTTTGGTATTATATTCTTGAACACTGTAACGTTGTACTTGAATAGTTTATTCTTGGTACTATTAGTTAATGTAGGTGCCGAGGTAGTGGTAATAATTTTTATATCTGGTTCAAATATTGAACTATCACCCAGCTTAACTATTATATGCTTGAGTACCATGCTGGAATTAGCACAATTCGTTATGTCTATAATAAGTGACCTGGTTATATCCGCCGTAATTGTTAAATCCTCGATATTTGCACCAGACTCCCATTTTAATGCTATGGCTATTATAATGCGATAAAATTGTTGACTATTTACGTATGATAATAGAGTAGTTTTAATGACCTGGGTAGTACTATTGCCTTTGGTGTACATGACCAGGGCGTTTTGCAGTAGACTAGTGGCCAGTTGTATGTCCTGAGGCTGTAATTTATGTATCAATTTTATGGCAAACATTTGCACCGTTACCTCAAACCTGATACTCATTATAATTCTAAATGATAGGTGCTTGGTGGTCAGGTATATGTCAATATCCTTTGCATAATCTAGCACACATATCTGAAATAAATCTAATCCTAGCTTTATATCAGTCTTATTTGTGCCAGGTGCTACTGTAGTAACCAAATTGTTTACATTATTAACAAATTGTGTGCTATTTATAAATATTAGTCCTAAATGTTCAAATAGTTGCTTGTAGGTAGTGCCATTTAAATATAGTAACCATGCTGATTTTATCAGTTGTGTAGTTAGGCTGATGTATTGAGGTTTCATGATTGGTAATTGTTTTGAGATGACATAGTTCATATTAGTGTCAAATAAAGTGCTATCAACTAGTTTGTAGATTAAATGTGCCATGATCAATTCCGTTTGTGTCGTATTCATAGCTATTGAATAACACGTTTGAATTATGATTGTTATTACATGTGAAGTTTCCAATTGTAAGCCAGGTATTAATCGGGTCATCATAAAATGTATTTGCTTTTCAAATTGTACATTGTTGATTAATTTATTACTAATATGTCGCGCACAATAATTGAAATTTTTACCCTGGACAATTAATATAGCAAATGTTTTCAGTATATCAATAGTTTGATTTATGTTAGAATAATCTAACCAAGGTGCAAATTTGATAAATATAAATTGTAATATATTATCAGTGACTGTGTTATTAATTATTTCAGTAAAAAGGGGTCTTGATAATTTAAATGTTGTTGGATCATTTAATATATTTATGGCACTTAATTTAGTTATTTTTAAAATGCTAGTTAGAGCATCTGGTTTAAATGAGCCAGGTAGTAGTTTATTAGCCAAAAATATCACTAATGAATCAATTCTAGGCCAATTTAGTATTTCAAAAAATATTTGCTTGTCTATATTTATTACTGACTGATCAGAGTTATTTGTTACAATATTTATCAACTTTTTCATTAAATAAATATCGTCACTAGATATATACCCTGGTATTAATTTTAGTGTAATATTACTTATAGTATCTAAAATTAACGGACTTTTTATCAATTCATTTCTAATATTATCAAGATTATTTGTGTTGAAAGCAGCATTTACAATATTTTTAAAAAACATAATATAATTTGAAATATTGTAGCCAGGTAGTAATTCTTGAATAATTGAATTTAATGTTTGATCAATGATTGAATTGTTAATTAGTACATTCAAAAGTAACTTGCTCACCTCTGCATACGAGGTACTGTTTGATGAAATTGCCGTGATTAATTTAATAGTATTTTCAAATTGATTAAAATTAAATCGTAAAGTAATGGCTCCAGGTAATAAATTTTGCAAAACTTGTAGTATATTCTTATCATTTAAATAATTTGTTACAGTATGCATAAATATATCTGAGGCAGATTTATTAACTTTTAAATCATCAATGATCAAATTAATTAATTCATGCAAATGTCTGGTATATTTTTCATTTATCCCTGGTATTATGCTTGTCATTAATAATTGTAATGTCTCGTTATATTTTTTTGAATTTTTAAATATATCAAATAATTTTATAAAATATTCTGTACTAGTTGAATTATTACTTTGACAAAATACTTCCAAGAATGTTTTAATTTTTGGTAGATAAGTGTTAATATTTAATCCGCGTAATAATTCCTTGCTAGTTGATTCAATAGTTTCCGTAAAATTTGAATTGTTGATAATATTTAAAGTAATTTGTCTTGATAACATACCAAAACTAAATGTTGTTGAATTGTTATCAGACAACATATTTTCTAACAAGGTGGAATTTATTATATCTTGATAATCCTGTTTTAATATTACATCATCATTATTATCATTTTGTATGTATTGCTTAATTAAATCTTTTACCATGTCATTAAAATGCTCAGGGTTAAAACCACTTAATGTTTTATTAGCTAGTACTTGAAGTATATTAATAAATTCAGGGTTGTTTAAAAAATAATGATCTAAAACAGATTTCGTTATATTTTTAACATCTGAACCAGCTGCTAATTTTTGTATTATAAATTTTGTTATATTGATAATAGGTTCAAGGCTAAAATAATTAGAAAGACCTTGATTATTATTCTCAAATATATTCATGATTGCTGGTTTAATAAAATTATCATTATTTAATTTGTTCAAGAACATTATTTTAAAATTTGCGATTATCTCATCAAATGATGAACTAGTAGTTATTGCCATAGTAAGATTTTTCATGATATTTATAATGTTATCCCGGTTAATTGAATTATTAGTTATCTGCATAGACGTTGATGTTAATAATGTATCATACCGGGAACTATTAGCTAGTATGCTAAGTGCATAAATTGCTAAACTCTCAGGGTTATTATCGGTTGAATATTTGTGTAATAACTGTTTAGTTGCCTGGCTAATAAATTTTGTATCATTTTGTGATAATTTCGGGAATAGTCTTTCGATTACCAATTGTGTTACCTCGATCAATCTAGGATATTTTACGATATTTAGTAATACAGAATTAGCTAGTTCATTGACTGTATTATTGTTTTTGTAGTTTAATATTGCTGCTTTTGTTAAGTCGACTATAAAATCAATGTCATCTTGTTTTGATCTAGGTAATATTTTGTTTATCACAACCATTGATACAATAGTAAATTTATTTTCATAATAAATGAAGCTTGCTAATATTTTATTAATTAATTCATTAATAGATGAACTGTATATTAATTCATTTGACAAACTATTACAAATGTCCTGGATATATTGCATGTTCATATCTGATATGGAGAATTTTGCTTGATATTTAATTAGTAATTGGTTTGTGCTGGATAATTGCAAAATTTTACCAAGTGCAAATAAGGTAAGTTCTTCGTAGTTATTAGTTTTATAAAATTTATCCGAAATTAATTGACAATTATTATATAGCTCATCTATCGTTTCATTAGTTAAACCAGGTAAATTATGAATTATTATTAATTTAAATATATCATTTGACCTGGGATATTTCATAAATTTAGTCAAATATTGCTTGATCACTTTATGTGGCTTTGCATCAACTTTGATATAACTTTTTGTAAAGTCTTTAATATAAACTATAATAAAATCTTTGTCATCATTTAAAATGTATCCAGATAATGAGGAGTTAATTGTCTGGGTAATAAAATCGTCTAACCTTGTTACGTTTAGCACATTACCCAGGGTTCTATAGATAATATTTTGAATTTTTGGTTGAGTTTGCATATCAATTGCAGCAGCTTTCAATACAGTATCAATTTCATTGATATCCTGGTCATTTACCTCAGGTATTAAATATTTGCAGTACAACTGTAATAGTGCCTTGATATTCGGTGTATTAGATAATTTAACCCCGGTTAATTTTAAGCAATTTTCAATACTAGTACCGTTTGCATACAGGGTGGCAATAAATTTTATATAATCAGTTGTAGTATTAATATTACCCATATTTGAGCCTGGTAGTAACTTTGTTAATGATGATTGTAGTATAATATTGGATCTTGAACTATTTATAAATACTTGAACAGTGTACCTTGTTATTTCATTTGGATTAACTAGTTCATTTTGAAAATATTTATTTCCAACTACTTTAACAATTCCGATAATATATGCAATATCTTTTGGTTTTGAATTTGGTAGCAAGGTCATTGTAAACTCTATTATTAGTCTGTGTGCACCACGATTATTTATTAAATTTATTAAAGATTCTTTAACTAGGTCATTTTTGTTTGTTTTATTTGTATTTATATATGTTGTTAATATAGTTTTTATAATACGAGTCGTATTTTGAATATCATCAGGGTTAAATGTAGGAAATATTGTAGAAAATAAATTAGTAATCATTATTTCTGATCTTGATCCATTTAGGAATACAAAAGTTGCTTGCTTAAATAAATCAGTAATATCTGATCCATTTAAATGTTTATTTACCATAAATTTTGATACACCTATTAAATATGCAATATCACCCTGGTATGCATCAGGCTTAATAAACTGCCAGATTTTGATTATTATTTTGTGTGAACCAGGGTTATTAAATATTTCCATTACCGAATACCTAGCTACATTGTCAAGTGGATTTTTATTTATAATTTTATTAAAAATAACTTTTATTAATTCTGTAATAAATACTATATCCTCTTGATTTAAGCAAGGTAATATCCATTGTGATAATAAATATACTTTTTCAATTAGCTTGTCATTATTTAGCCACCTGGTAAATAATTTTGAAATTATCTCTGATACATTAGTGTCATTTAAATATTCATTTGCTGTAAACTTGGTAACGCCAATAATATAAGCAATCACATTTTGTTTAATATGTGGGGCAAACTTATTTGCAAATTGTATTGTTATTTTATGTGACCTAGGATCATTCAGCACTTTTGCGACAAATGTTTTAAATATTGTGCGATAGTTTTGTGATTCATTTACGTATTTAATTCCCACCACCCTGATTATATCGACAAAATAAGCTAGGTCAAAAAAATTATAACTATTCGATAAGTTGTCAATTAATTTAATTATCATTTTTTCAGTTTTTGGTTCATTAAATGCTTTAATAATTAAATGTTTAATTATTTCTGCTTGCTCATAATTAAAACTATACTCGAGAATTGAAAATTTAGCAAGCTCAATAAGGTAGACGACTTCATCACTGTTTGTTTTATTTGTAAATACTTTTGAAATGACCATGATTGTTATATTGTTAATAATAGGATCATTGAGAATTTTATTTGCAATTTGTGTAATTATATCAAGATCATTTGAGTGGTTTACGTAATCTAATAAGATGCCACTAGTATATTTAATTAGAAACTCAGTGTCGTTTGGTCTTAAGCCAGGAAACACTTTTGTACCTTGTTCAATTAGAAATTGTTGTGCATTTTTGTGATTAAATACATTGATCACTGCATGTTGGATAATTTGATCAAGGGCAGCTCCGTTTAAATATTTTATCAGTAACACTTTTGTTGTATCAAACAGGTATTGTAAATCTTCTAGTTTACTGTTTTTAATTAACCCGGTTATGGCAGGCATTATTAGCTTGTTCAATCTTGAATCATTTAAAAACATGATAGATATTTCAATAGCTAATTTATTGTAACTAGATCCATTAACGTACCCCATTAAACCATATTTAATAATATCAATGACAAAAATAATATGATCATTGTGATCGTTATTGAATGTATCCACTGATATATCAATAATCATTTTATCTAATCTTGGATCATTTAAATATTTATTTGTTACAGTCTTGGCAATAGTTTCCGGTTTAGTTTTATTCAAAAACTTTACGCTAATGTCCTTGATAATATCCATGAAATATGATACATAACTTTCCTTAACAGTTGGCAATAACTTGACCATTATCCTAATAATTATTTTGTCACTTTTTGGATTATTCACTAACTTTATCATGGTCATTCTCATAATTTCAACAGAGGTAGCATTATTCATATACTCGATAATAATATTTTTTGTAATATCCAGTGTATACGCTAAATCATCATGCTTAATACCTTTGATAAACTTTGTAATTAAATTAATAATTTTATTATCTGACCTGGAATCTTGTAAAATTTTAGTTGTAGTTAACTTTGCAATTAGCTCAGGTGGATTTTTGTTCAGATACTTTGTTAAACCAAACTTGATTATTCCAACAATATAAGGTAGGTCATAACGTTTTGTATTATTGGAAAGCATTGTGCAAATATCAATAATAGCCGTATTTGATCTGGGATCATTCATAACATCTAATGTAGTTAACCTTGCAATATCCTCCATTGGAAATTGTTCTTTAAAATATTCCAAGGTAACATTTTTAACAATGTCCATTGATAATTTAAGATAGTTTTTACGTATCCCTGGTAATAATTTTAGACTAATATCCATTATTATTTTATCTGTTTTTTGATTAGCAACAATTCTTAATGATATATCCTTGATAATATCACGAGGCTCAGTGTCCTTTAATATTTTAATGCCAACAGTTTTTATTATATCCACGATGTAAGCAATGTCACTTTGTTTGATTCTCATAGGGAACTGCATTATTAATTTTATGCCAACTTTATCTGACCTAGGATCAGATAATATGTTAATTCCCAGTTGTTTGACAATATTGTCACTGTTTGTACTAGTAAAATATGTGAGCAAGGTAGCTTTTGACATATCTATTACATATTGAAGCTCAGAAAATTTTGCGTTATTTGATACAATTGAAAATAAATGTATCAGGATAATATCCAACCTGTCATCATTGAGAATTTTAACCATGATTATACTTGGTACATTTTGTGTTGGTATACTTGAATTAATAAGTGCCAAGCTAGTTTCCTTAGCAATTTCCATTGCAAATTTTAGGTAATCAACACGTGTGCCTGGTAACAATTTTGTTGATAGGTCCATGATTATTTTATCACTTTTAGGATTATTTATTATTTTAAGAGACACTGTCCTAGCTATTTCATCAGAGTTAGAATTGTTTAAACATTCAACCCCGACAATTTTAACAATATCTAAAATATATTCCAGGTCCTCCTTTTTAGCCTTTTTAATAAACCCGATCAATGTGTCTATAATTAAATTATCTGACCTAGGATCAGTTAGCACTCGTATGGCCACCTGTTTAGCTAGTTCACTCATATTATCATCGATGGTAATATACTTTACAATAGTATATTTAACAATGTCAATTACATAAACTAAGTGGTCAGATACTTGCCCATTAGCTAGTGTGGTAATTAGTTCATTGGTCATATTATCTGTTTGTGGTTCAGTTAGTACTTTTACCGTGCTCTGTTTTAGTATTACATCTAGGTCAGTGTCATTTAAATAGTTCAAACTAATATCCTTCATAATATTCAGGGTAAATTTAATATAATCCAATCGTATACCGGGTAACAATTGTACTGACATTTCAATTACTATACGTTCCGTACGGACGTTATTTATGACCTTGGTGGCAATATTTTTAATAATTATTTCCGGTTCTGTATCATTAATAAACTGCACACCAACTGTCCGGATTATGTCCCACACATAAACAACGTCATCAACTTTATTATTACCAATATAGTGCAAGGTTAGTTCGCTAATCAATTTATCTGACCTTGTATCAGTTAGCATTTTAAGTCCCACTTGTTTACCAATATATTCCCATCCGGAACCATCTAGGTAGTTCAATAAACCGACCTTGCTCACGTCATAAACATAAATTACGTAATCTGGTTTTAAAAACTTCACGTACTTTACAGTCCACTCAATAACTATACTATCCGTACGGGTATCCGTAAAAATCTTGATGATCACTTTTTTAACATTATTATCAAGGTCCATTCCGTCCATATAATTTAATAAACCTATCTTACTGATATCTATGCTTAGTTCGATGTACACTATTTTTACACCAGGCACAAACTGCTTCGTAACGTGTATTATCAGTCTATCCGTGCGTTTATCGACCAAAATATACTGAAATAAATATTTCCTAATTTCTTGAGGGTCTGAACCGTTCAGGTATTTAATGGCCACACCTTTACCCATATCTAATACAAACACAATATCCTCTTGACGTGACCCGGGTACTACCGGTGCTAGATCATTGGCTATTACGTTGATCATAAAACTCGCCTTGCTACTATTCAGATATTTTAATATCATAAACTTTACAACATCCTCATAGGGGGCGCCACTGAAGTACTTAATAGCAACAGCCTTACCAAAGTCTACGTAATAGACAAGGTCAGCGTGATTTGTATCAGGCACAATTCTCACAGCCACAAACATTAGTATATCGTCCGATAGAGGGCTATCCAGAAACTTCCATACTGTGAACATGGTCAATTCATCGGTATCGGCACCACTCAAATATTTAAACGTAACCACCAATATTAAATCGGCAATAGCATCAGGGTGTTTACTAGTTGGCACACTTTTAATCACGGCAAAATGTATAATTTCCCGGGAGGTCGTGGTGTTTAGAAATTTTAACAAAAACAATTTTGGTAGGTCATCCGGTTTTACGCCAGGGAATAGCTCCTGCAAAATGATCTTGAGCACATCACCACCGGGTATGTAACTCAATACCCCAGAGTCGGAGTCACCGGAAAATCGCATAAGATTTAGGAATTCCTTTCCATTTCGGCGGTCAAACAGGCGCTGAGTAACCGTTAGATTATCGCCCGGCACTCCAATTAGGATGTGCTCTAACGGGTTGTATTCGGCGCTGTTCTCTAACATACCGGTGCACTGGAGGGTCGACTTACCGCCGCATACGGCCAGTCGTATGCAGGACAAGGGTTCACCGGATACGCCGCATATGAACGTACTTCGGGCGCAATGTTTGGCCCATTTCCAGCCCATGCATAGCATGAATCGGAAAGCCTTTTGTCCGAACCGTCGCACCAGTAGTTGAAACTCCGGGTCATTGAATAAGCGCTCAAATTCAGCCATAGCTTGTTTGAGGTCTTGTTTCATGGCCTGGCTCGAGTTGTGAGCCAGCACCTTTAGTTTGTCCAGTTGGGTGGTATTTGTAGCTAGGTGAGATGAGATAAGTTAATAATGTATTAATTTATTTTATAATGAATATTTTTATTAATAATTTATATATTGATACTCAATTGTTATTAAAATATGTTTAGTTTAAGTTGGGTGGTATTTGTAGCTAGGTGAGATGAGATAAGTTAATAATGTATTAATTTATTTTATAATGAATATTTTTATTAATAATTTATATATTGATACTCAATTGTTATTAAAATATGTTTAGTTTGTTATAAAGTTACCATGGTGTAAAAGTGAGATCAGATGAATGTTATTATCATAATGTATGTCAAGTAAATAGTCCGAGTTATTTAGTCATCATATCTCAAGTTATATTGTCTTAAACCACAATATTATTAAATTTTTGTTAGCATTTGTTTTACAGTTTATTTACCCAATAATAGATTTATGGTGAACTACTTCAAATTTAGTTTACAAAATATAGTAATAACTATTTACAACACAAGTATTACTACAGTAAAATAACCAGATGCTAATAATAAAATAAAATAAGTTCAATGAACCAGAAAATAAAATAAAATCAGATTTTTTTTGCAATAACTATCATAATTTTTATAAGTATCGTAGATTTAAAATAAAGCTTTTTAAATAACTCTAAAATGTCCTAATAAAATAATTTAATGTCAGCTAGAATAGTATTCAATTAGTCAGCACCAAAAAATAATATATTGAATATAATTACAAAATTATTTTACAACAAAATTAATTATTAAACAAGAAATTTTTTCCAAATATTAATCCATTTGAGTTTAGATTTATAAGAATATTAATATAAAATTATTTTTAATCCTAAATTACAGTAAATAAACTTTATTTAAAAGATAAATTATTGTATATTATTAAAGTATAAATAAAATAATTAATATCAATGAGTTGGCTATGAGTTAAGCAAGTACAAAATGAGATCAGATCATGTAATAAAGTAATCATAAGTTATATTATTTATAAAGATATTTCATCATGTCTCAGTTGATGAAGTATTATTATTTCATAACTGAATAAACTGTGAATTAACTCAATATTAAATAAATAAAATTAAGTTCACATCATAAAAGTAATAATGTTTAGCAACCAATTTAAATTCAAATTAATAAGTTTATAACCCAAAATTTTTAATACATAAAAATTACAGTTTATAAATTATTTTTATACTAATTATTTCTGAAAATTAAAAAAATTGAAATTGAATTTTCTTTTATATCTGATAAAAAGAGATCAGATTTTTGGTAATAAAGCAATCATTGGTTTATTTTGAATATCATAGCGAATGATTTGGTCATCAATTCTCTATTCATTTGGTATTTTATACCATAATTTAATTTTTAAATCTGTAAACGTATAGAAAATTCAAAATAAATATATAGGTTTACAGTTTAAAATATTAAGTGGAGTTTGAGACCATTATATTTTTACTTAAATAAATAATAGGTTTAAATTAATTAGCTATAAATGATTACAGTTCCTAGAATATATTATAATTTACTATTTATTTTATAATTACATGAATCATCCAGGTCATCATCATCGATGTAATCCCTGTCCACACATATCCTCTCGTATTCATCATCAGTGCCATCGACTCGACCTGTCTCATCGCATATCTCCACACAATAGCACTGGTAGGTTGTGGTGATAAATAGGGCTAATATTATGAGTTTTACTAAAATAAATATTTAAAATTTTAAAATAAATATTAATTTTTATTATGTAATAAATATACCTACATACAATTCATAATGTAATTGTCAATGTATTAGAGTAATATAATATAAATAGGTATTACATTGGGTTATATATTGTAAATATTTGTTTAAAATATTTGAATTTTATATTAATTTATATTTATTTTGTGTAAACACAACGTATTACAACATAATTAATTAATAATATTGGTTAATTTACTTTACATTATTTGTGTATTCATTAAAACAACGTTTTAACCATATTTTTAATTAAACAAACATTTATTTAATTAAGTTCTCCCTTAATTAACTATGTAATAAATAATATTAATAAAATTAATATATTTTATTGAACAAACAATAGAAACTTACCTACATAATTGATCTTGTTAGCTATCAATTTATAGTAATCATGAATTTATGTCTAAATTATAATGAGATATATTGACAAGCGTTACCTAGATTAAAAATTATGTAGACATTCAAGTTATTACTATGTTTTGAGTAATTACAGTGATTACAATGTAATGGATTACAATGAAAATGCGATTAATTTATAAATAAAATTAATTAAACTTTTCGAAATTGATAGTGAAAAAGTAATTTAAAATTAGTAATTAATTTTACTATTAAATGAACCGGTAATTCAAGATCCCGGTGCTTATAAGGCGGGTACGGTACCACCAGCTCCGGATTAACAACTATAGCAAACGACTGTCCCCTGTCTAACCTCAATATCCCACACAATAGTTCCGGGCTGTTGGACAGGCGGCCCTCGAGTAAGTCCTTCAGACACCAGAGCACGGCATACATCCCGACCCCTTTGCACAGACACCACAATATCAGTACATTATGCAGCAAATAGAGGTAAATAGTAAATAAATTACCTTGTCAAAATTAAGTTGAAATGATAATTAGAAATTCTTGTTAATTCAATTCAAAATGCAAAATAATGTCAAAACAGTATGTTTTAAAAAATATAAAGTTCTGTTTAATTTAATATAATTACCAAGGTGCATATACAGTGGTGTGTTAAATTGTTAATTACAATATTATTTTTGTAGAAAAATTTGTTCAATAAACTGTAAATATTATTTATGTATATTAAAATAATATTATTTATGAAATTATTCAGATATAATTGGACACGACGCGAAATACAGTATATATTATTTTGCCTTGATACTTTTTATAAGCATAAGACATTTATATTAACAACATAAATAACTTTATTTAACAAACATTTTTATAAGCATGCTACAGTACTTTAAATACAATAAACATAACAATAAATAAATAATTAATTATGATTTTATTAATACATTTAACTCTCAACCACCGGTGCTGGTGTCTGTCCCCACACATACAGGCTTTCAACTTGTTTCTTGTGGTGTCTGAGCCGTGGTTTCGGACGCCGGCTGTTCATCCGGTGCTGATATCTGGGCGATGGGGTCGGCCTGAGGACCGGGACTTTCTGACTTAGACTCCTGTGGTTGATCTGTCTGTCCTTCTTGGACAGGCTGTTCGGTTGCCTGTGATGTCTGAGCCTCTCCTTCAGGGGTCGGCTGTTCACCCGCCGGGGTTTGTGTCTCATCTTGAGGTGAGGGCTGGGATTCAGTCGCCTGTGGAATCTGAGCTGATGGTGTCGTTTCCGGTTGCCTAGCACCGGGTTCTTGAGTTGTCTGTGGCTGAGCACCGGTATCCTCCGTTTGAGCTGTTGATTCAACCTGCGAGGGTACAGGTGTTGGTGGGGCCGGGGGTTGAGTAGTAGTAGTGGTGTTCGTGTCATCGCTATCGCCCCAAAGAAAGGAGAACCAGGACTTCGGCTTTTTAGTGGTGGTGCTGATCACTGGCTCAGTGACCAGGGTCTTAGATTTTGAGGTAACTGAACTGGCTATTAGTTCGGGATTAAACGTGGTATATGAAAGTCAATAGTGGTCATGGTCAGTTTATTGCTAGTTATAGACTTTTTACCCTTCATTTTGCCCTTTAGGTTCTTGGTTGCATTTTTAATATTATCTACAGTCTGTATGGTCTCGGTAACAGCCCGCTCAATCACCGTGCGATTATCATCATGGGCAAAATTAAACGCACGTTGGTACACCGTGCGTTTGTCGCTAGAGTTTGCAGCTAGCACATTTTCCAGGGGATTATACTCGGTGTCCTTTAGTATACCGGAACATTTGGCAGTACTTATACCGCCGCAAAGTACCGCGGATACACAGGTTATAGGTACTGGGACCAAGGCACAAGAAAATGTGCTCCAGCCACAATTTTTGCACCACTTCCAGCCCATGCAGAGCATGAATTTGACCAGGGACTTTCCGAATCGCTTCTGTAGGCTTATAAACTCCGGGTCCCTGAACATGTCCTCCATGTTTTTGAAACCTAGATCAAATAAGATATATTAAAATTTGTTTTTGAAATTATT
>CAJPVJ010000948.1:2470-19149 GCA_905397405.1 Oppiella nova
GAGAGAGAGAGATGTGAGGTGTGAGTGGAATGGATGTGCGTTAGAGTAGACTAAGTCTAATACGAAAAGTATGAAATAGTAAATACTAAATACTAAATGGTTCTCATTTGAGGCCATCTGCCATCCCTGCCATCCCGGCTCACCATCTCTGGTAAGAGTTCAGTGAGATTTACATCAACACAACAAGTAATGGAATCCAATGACTGAGTGGAGTCATAGGAGCGCGAGTGGAGAGGCACAGGAGGACAGACATAGTATAGCTAAGGCATAGCACAGGCATGTTGTAAGTGGTATAGCATTGCACGTGTCGGACGCGTTCCTGCATTGGCTCACACTTTGCGTATTCATCGCAACAATTGTGTTGGAAATCGCTTTATAGTATGAAAGCGAAAGCTCTTTCTCTCGCAAACTACACGTCTGTCTGTTATATGGCTTTAAAATACTGTACAATACTTTTATGCGCCACGAAATCGCGGCTAAATATGCAGTGAAAGTATACGAAAGTAAATCTCAATTCAATTCAAAGCACACGGAGTGAGTGAGACAGAGGAGAGCACCGTTAGCTAAATGTTGGGGAATTAAACACCGGGTTCAGAGAGAAAGTAAATACATTTCTATCATAACCTCCCTCTCCCTCAGACACGAGGGTTGACATTGAAAAACGTGCCATCAATGCAACGGTGAGGGCAATGGCCGGTCCCATACACTCTCCAAATACTACACGCATTTCCATCAACTTATTTGTCGCCAATTGACATACCCTTCACTCACAGCCAACTCATTCATACAAATTGCATATATTTTATGTTTACTTCAATTCATTCACATATTTACAGAATATTTAAATATCGCATGATTTTCAATTTAATATGAGTTTTGTATTTCAGTGATTCAATTGATTGATTGATTGGAGTCCAGAGTATAGCACACCATAAACTGTAAGGTCGCCAACCATTGTAATCCAGTGAACCTAACTGTCCGTTTTTTACAAAGAGTTGTCCATTATTTATGAGTTCACTGTTGTGTTGGAATGTCTTATATTTGATAAGAATATTCAAATCTAAGCATTACTTGAATGCATTGAAAGCATCGATTGTTGACTTTATTGTAGTTTCAGTCCATTTGTCCAGTCGTGCCATTCATTTGGCGAAAAGGCTTTTTTACTTAAGTCTGCAATTTTGCAAATTTGCGATATTTGTTGAATATGTAGAGTATATTTGGGAGTCACACCACCTGTAGAACGAAGCATATCCGGCCCCTACCAACTCAATCAGCCATTGAGTCACAATTATACACAAAACGCACCGATAGTTTCCTATCCCTATCCCTATCCCGTTAGTCACTTGACTTCTATCTGTTTCCCTTTAACTCTTATATACAGTTAGAACCAAATAAATTATGCATTTCTTAATCTAAACCTTTTTATGGATTTGTAAATAAGTACGTTTAAATATTTATCAATTTATAAAACTATCTAAATATTATTTATTATACTTATTTGCATGTACATATTTAATATTTTTACGATTTATTGCAATTTTATGTCTATAGCGAAATACAATTCATTTCGACTTAAATAATGTTTTATCCGTTGGAATCGCATGTTTGTGAACAGTATTGGGTTTAAATGTTGGTAATATTAGAAATCTTATAAGTTTTGAAAACAAAGTTTTAGAATTTGCTGAAAACTTTCAATGTATTGAGAATTTAGTTCTAGTACTACATGGATATAAGTTTCCCGAAGTTTGCTCACGAATGGCTTGCATTTGCAACTCTATTCACCACTCATATAGTGTTTGCATTGAAATTGTAGTCTTTGCCCGTTTGGACGACAATACAATACAATGGACTGGTATTGCGTGGGAGAAGCAACAGATGGTCGCCAACACTGACTGCCAGTGCGGAGCGCGTGCCGCGTGTCGCCCAACACAACACAACTGCAGTCCAAGCGAGGGGTCTGTCTGAAGGGGATTCCGATGCAAAAATAGGTCCCACTTTGACGGCACGCTTCGATACTCATAGTATTAATCGTATCGATTGCCTAATAGATTGCAATATCATATTGTTTTGTTCACATTCTCATACATTGCCATACATTTCATTTCACATTCATATTCCTTATGCATGTATTCGCATGGTTTGGAAATTTATTTTATTTTATATTTCATTATCTCTCCATTCGATGGGAGAACCAATTGTAAGGGTTTCCCACAGAATATATGCATCACTTTATATGGTTGTATTTATATCATACATAAATATTAATCATATCTAATATTGAGAGATAGATGTGAATTGGGTTTTAATCCATGCATTGCTTTGTGTTCACATGTAATGTATTGCATATCGCAATGAATTTAAATGTCTTTTGTTTGTAAAATATACATATGAATGCAATTCTTATTACATACATTTGCCAATTTTATATAATTATTATTAAGGAACCAAACAATTGTGTTACAAATTATTATTACTTATACTCGCCATATGTTTCCTTCATTTGTTTGAATCCAATTTCTATTAGATTTTCATTCATAATCAACACTCACAACAGTATTGTATACATATCACTGGATTCTTTAAAATAGCTATAATTTCAACATTCAATATAACTTAAATAGAAAAATTGTAACTTTCAATAAATACTTTTAAAAATAAGTTTTTTCATCAATTTTCTAGGTTTTAAATTAAGTCTTCGTCTGAGCCCTAATACATTATAATACTGGAGTAGATTTGCATAGAGATATTGTATCCATTGTTGTGGATCAGTAGCTCTCAAAATATTTTATGCCTTAAATTATAAGGTATGTATTATCTTATAATTTATAGCGGGCCGTAGTTTGCAATTGAAAACATGTTTGCGCTGTTGTTTGTGTTCACAGAAACACAATATTCCTAACGTGTAGTACTGACTGCCAGTCCGACACACATTCACTCCAATTCTATGCATTCATATGAAAAAATATTATAATTGTATTCATTGTATTCAATACATACTTTTGAATTCTGCCTTTTTAAGCATAAAAATAATTACTAAACGAAACTAACTTTTTCACTCAAGATTGAAAAACTTTTTAAATATATTTTTTGGAATAAACACGAATTCTGGATAAAAGTAACTCTGGTAAATTTTAATGTACTGTATATTTGTTGAGAAACTTTTAAAGTATGTAAGAAAGAAAGTGAGGCAATATTTCTAATTGATAATAAAAGGACAAATATTTAATAAAATTAATTTTATTTAACAATCAAATATGTAACACTTAAAATAATTATTATATGAATTACAATAAAATAGTAAGCAAATTATGTTTCATCTAATTAATATATATAAAAATACAAATATAAATATAAATTTAACTTTATTTATGTAAATATTTGATTAAATTTAATGTCTGATTGATTGAGCGTTGGATGGACTTTGTTAATAAAAATTATTGTCAAATTTGGGTTTAATATAAAGTCGAAATGTTTTAAATATTTTTTTATCAAATACTTGTAGAATAAAAGTTTTAATTTATTGACTATTGATTGAAAAAATATAACAAATGAATTGAGTTGTGGCACCAAATATGGTCTTTCTGTTAGTGAACTTTGATATAACTTTTACAATGTATTCACTTTTGGGAACATTATTGTGACTTTAATAATAACTTTTAGACATATATAGACATTTGGTCGGTGCCTTTAAACCTGAGCAAAATATTTCATTGTTTTATACAATAATAAAGAATATGTTATTATAAGAATATATATTTATATAAAAATGGTATATAATATAAACTTAAGTAGAAATATGCTTCTCAAATCTTATATTACAATATAATGTATTCAAAAAATGAATCTAATTTACAATTGAACTAACATTAAGTGTTTTTTTGTAAAGAAAGCATTAGTTTATAAGTTATAACAAATGTATAATAAAGTGGACAACAAAAGTAATGTGTAATTATACATGAAATTAATGCACTTTTCAAATAATACTGTAGTCATAGAAGAATAACTTTGGGATCTTTTGAACACTGGATTCGAGTCCTGATTAGTAGTTTTGGCGTCGAATCGAGGATTTCCTCTTCCGTAAAGAAATGTTTCATTCATTTGAATGTATAAAACGGATAGACAGTAGTAGTGGTAGTATTTATATGTAGTATAGCCTGTATAATACAGTGGTGGCTGTGTGTCAGGAATTGCGCTCTCACGCCGTAATGCCCTCCGGCCTGGGAGTTGCGTTTGCCATACAATGCAATCACCAAACTATACAACTATACGGCTATACACCACACACTCTACCCTATTCTCAATGTTGTATTCGTTTAAATGTTCTCAACGCTAACCACTTTCAACACACTTTTAATAAACTATATTTCCAAACACGAATCAAACCAAACCTTTAATGTGTGTTACGAACCAAACGCTAATAAATTACATTCAAATTGTCGTTTGTTTTGATGCTTTCTGTTGTTCTTGTGTTTCATGTTATGTTTCGTATTAACGCAACAATTGATAACTAATTTCTCAAATTCATGTACTCTTTACGTATAGTTGTCTGGAATCTTATTTTTTAGTTAGTCTTAGTCTAACTAAAAGAGTCACACATTTCTCATACATTAGCTCAAACATAAAATAATGTTTTCATTTCAAATACACTCTATATTTACACAAATTATTTCTTTCGAAAAGTAAAGCGAATTGAAGGTAAAGCCAATTGTTTGTCCGTTGTCTTCAAATCCATGCCATTAATTGGTATTTATTTAGATTTATTGCTCTGAAAAAACATAATAAACAAAATTATTTTAAAATATTTTATTTTTTGGTATTACTTAAATAATAAGTGAGTCAGTTATTTGTGTACTAATGTTTAAAAACTTAAGAATAGGGTTTTCATGAACAAAGAATTGAACATTAGCTTAAGTATTTGATTTCAACAAATAGTAAAAAGGATTTTATTTTCTTTCTTGTATTCTACTTTGTCTCATACTTTTGACATTTGATCAGTGAATGGCAAATAAGCAATGCCTGAATATATTGAATTTAAAGTTTCGACTATTCCAACTGGTAAGCATTAAACACCTTTTCGTATATTCTTACATGTGCAAACATATTCTTAATCTATTTATTGCTTACAAAATTATTAAAATGTGAATTCTTGTGAAATGTAAGTAAACATTCATTCATAAAGAATTTTGTATTAAATTTTAGGAAATGTTAGAAATAGTAATGATTTCCTATTTTTTAGAATATTATTAAAGATTTTATTGAAAACACGACTTCTATAATAAATAATCCATAAGTTATGGCATTATTTGGTGCAAATAATAAGCCGGCTCACTATAGTTGTCCGAATGGAAGGGCAAGTTCTCTGCATTTGGGCGTCTCTCTCTCTCTCTCTCTCTCTCTCTCTCTATTTTTTGAACATTTGATCGCATGTTATGGAGTGAGTAAAGAAGGAATGGGTGGGAATTGGACTTAAATAAGACGAGAAAAGGAAATCTTTAGCAGAGTTTCTATTCAAAGAAAATGCACTTCCATTGCGACCATAGATTCCATTATAAGCCACTGTATGGATAAACAAGTGCCTGTGCTCTGTGTGCTCTCAACTATTCATTTGAATGCGATTGCAGGTAGTGGTGCACCTTAGCTCCCATCTCAAACTCCCCGTCAGGCAAAATGTAAGCAAATCTTAGCAACCCATTCATGTTTTCCACTCTAAGCTCTGGTAGCTCTGGGAATGTCTACAATAAAGAATCCAATATTCGCTCACATTTTGTTTGCTTTTTCGATAGTATTTCACAAACATTTCTTATATTTCACAAAACTTTAATTGACTAAATTTAATATCTTTCCAATGTTCTCTAATTATAATCTAGCTAACTTTAATTCTAGTATAATAGTCTTATAAGAATGAATACAATGTGTAACTATAAAATTGATTAATAAAGAAATATATTTATTAATTTTGTATATAAAATTAGTTGTTTAATTCTATTCAATTCCTAAACTAATGATCAATTTTGTAATTAACAAATTGAAAATAATTTGAGACAACTTTTGACATACAATATGTTTAAATTGAAGACATAGCACAGGGATTGTGATGGTTAAGGCCAGTGTTAGGGCCTTCTGAGAGCTGTTGTAAAAAATCTCGATAACCTCTAAAAATCTCTTATGACAAAAGGACAAAATAGTATTGTACTCTGAGTCCCATATCGGGGAACTGTATACAGAGCATAGGGCTGAGCGCTCATAGATATGAAAAGGCATTGAAGATGTGTACTGTAGAGAGAAAAGAAAAAGAGAGCCCCAGAGTCCAGAGCCCCCTCTCTTTCTGTGTTTTTCAAAGGAGTTTTATACACAATACTGTAGTGTATAGTATTGTGAGCCGTGTGTGTGCGAATACAGTACAGACTCTACATTACAATCAGATATATTTGGCTTCTCTCAGAGCTCGCGTGCGCTCGCATTGCAATGCATTACAGAATAATATGTGTCTATAATATGAGTACAGATTCTATCAGTTGACGCTTCAAAGGAATCCCAATCTAAGCGCTAACACAACTAATCTGACATTCATCACAAATCCTCTCATGTTATGTACACTTCATATACACTATTGTTTGAATTGTAGGAATAGTAGGCCCGGTAGAGATCCTCTAATTCTTCAAATGCAAAAATACAATTCGTTGGTTGAGTCAATAATATAAAAAAAGTTTTCGTAAATTTCCTCATCATAACATTACATTTGAATCAAATGTCCAAAGAATTGCTTTATTCATATTTTAAAAGTAAATGCTTTTCATTGAGTACCGGAAAAAGTGTTTTCCGGCACTCAAATGACACACTAATACAGAGTGTAGATTAGCAACAGATACTACAATCTTTTAGTTTACTATATCTTTTAGTTTATTATCTAACCATTAGCTCAATGCTATCATATATGTGCCGATCGTCTTAAGACAACTCCGGCAGCACTTCTATACACTCGAAGGTCAGTCTGTTTCCGCTCATTAGTTCTTCTCATTTCACAACAAAATGCTCTCAATTTTGCATAAATATAAAGAATACATTCACTCCACACATAAGTCTTTACAATAGATTTAATTTAAAGAATGAAAGCACTAAAGAAGTGATTTACAGATATATTTACAAAATAGTTAATTAATATTTCATTACCTCATTAGGAGAACCAATTGGTGAAATCAAAAAGTTCCTCTTCTTCGGGCGAAACTTGTCTCTCCATACTATCTAATGAGTCGTAAGGAGACGAAGCATCGGAGCCCATACTCGGCGAGGGAGAGGTCGTCATATTTGGCGAGGAGGGAGAGTTCGGCGCTTTTCTCATAGGCATCGATGAATTAGCGCTTGAATTGCATGTATAGCTCATTGATGTCGGAGAGGATAGAGTTGCAGACGTCGATAAAACCGATGGACTCGGGTTCCAGTTCTCATCGCTCGCTAGCAATTGTTGTAAGTTTTCTGAACAGTGGCTATAGATTTGCATTTTTTTATTAAACATAAGCCAAACAACTAATATTTAACACAAAAAATGGCAAAGAAATATGACTTACTTTTCGACACTCATATCGTCGGATTCGCCCAAAAGTTCTCTCAATTCTCGGATATACTCGACGGCAGAGCGCAATGTCTCCACTTTACTCATCTTCTTGTTTTTGACACCGTTTGGCACGTGTTGTCTGAGTGTCGCGAATCCCATGTTAACCATCTTCACACGATTTCTCTCCCTTTCGTTCCTTCGCGCGACAGTTGCCGGTTGTGTCTGAGGGATGGCATATCCCAGACCTCCGAAGTTTATTCTTCGTTTACAGCGAAGAAGTTCTGGAGAACCCATTGATGATGACATGGAAGTTGTGGGAGACATTTGTCCGCTCATTACTGATGAGGGACTGGACTTTTTTGCCAAAAGTGGCTGCAGTTTAACACTGGTTTGGGATGCGTTTAGAGCACTGGAAGATGTGTTTGTTTGCATCATATGAATAGACGGCTCCAATTTGATTGACGCGAATGACATTATGTCTTAAGTTAGCTCTTTATAAAGCTTTCAATTAGAAATCTTAAATTTACTTGTTTATGATCACTTAATTAATAATACTTGTTAATTGACTTTCATTTAGTAAAAACTTTCACTAAAAGAATGAAAGCTTTAAACACGAGATAAATGCTTTAAAAGCACAAAACCGATAATAAGCAGTAAAGGGCTGTGGGGTATAGTGGGTTGGTTGGTCCCTATGCTGTTGAGGGTGATTGTCAACAAGTTGTGATCCGTTGTGATCAGTGGTGGCAGTGTTTGCTTGAAATCGGTATGAATTACATGAAAAAAAACTTGAGATGAGAGCAAAGAATAGTAGGACTCTTAGGTGGATGTGTTTGGGGTATAGCAGTGTACGACAGACTGAGTACCTGATCGCTGACTGCCTCAGTTTAATACCTGGTTTGGCCGAACTAAAGCTCCTCCTATGAGCCATAGCCTGAGCGGAGTTATTGTAAATTATTCGTTCGCGTGTCTCCAAAAGGCAGGTTTACAGCCAGTTATGCGGGGCTGACGTCGGTATGTGTTGTTCCCTCTCTCCCGTTCTCTACGGGGGTTCCCTCTATGTGTTTGCAATCTTTTTTACACAAACTCTCTATTTTTAAAGATACCTTTACTTCTAATGTTTTCAATGACTTGTTAGAGCACTTGTGTGCAGAATCCAGACATTCATTATTGTATTTATCGCTCCAATACAACAAATATTAAACTATAGATCAAATGACACGAAAATAATGTTTTAAAATATAGTACATTTCAAAAACTGCATTCACTCTCATTTGATTAACTTTTTTCGTATGAATGCAATATTCTTTGAATGCAATTTTTTAATTTAAATCTTCGTACTATAATTGAATATATTTTTATTATTAACTTTAATATAAACTTTGTAATGATTTAATGCTTTGTTGTTGTAGTTCATGGAAATTATCTAATTATCAAATGAAAAATCACTAATTTTTATAACAATACAAAATGTTATTAAGTCTTATCTTTTTGCTCATAATTTATAAATGACATTATCTTATAATCAATTATTATTTGTTAGCATTTATAATAAAATATTAGTAAATAATATAATAAGTTATAAAAATGAGTTGTGAAATGAAAATGATTTTTATTTTTGTTTCTTTTAATAAAAGAAAGTATTTGTAAAGAATTTTTAAAGAAGAAATTAATAATATTAAGAAATATTTCTACTAAAAGCAAACAAATAAAGCAACTAGTGATTTGTTTTTGAAAAATTCATTACATAAACATAATGTAATGCTTGATAATCCGTCAAAATATGAATATTTGGATGAAAAGCAAATAACAGCGAAAAGTGTGCAAAACAGCGGCACAGCATTCAAAAGGAAACTGAATTCAGTCTAACGGTTACAATAGATCCAAACAAATGACCACTAAATGTATTGGTCAATATTTGCACGCATTTTAGTTGACCAACAATTGGCGCAAAACTAACAAAATAAGTGTTGACAACACCTCCTCTTTCTGTTTCTAAATGAATCACATCTTACTTCTCACTAAAACATATCTTTCTTTTGTTTAAAAGTGTTTGGCTTTCAAATATTTTTCAATTTAATTCAAATCTTGTTTAATGTTATACAGTATTGCATCGGTTGGTGATATAAAATTGTAATTAATATGCAAAATACGCCCTCAAATGCTTTTTGTGAATGCATTTCACGTGTTTTGTTTGCGTATATAAAAGACATTCAGTAGTGGAGTAAAAGTTGGAAAAGTGTACAAACATTGAATCTGAACAAGAATTTGATTTGTCGCACCTGGCAATGGTAATATGGTTATGTCTATGGCACCAGCACTGGCACTGCACTCTCATATTGAGGCCTCAACACTAAATTGGCTCAAGTTTTTTGGGCACGCGTTCTGCACGAGTCTTATGAGTCTTATTCTCTCGTTTTTATTGCCGCAGAGTCTATACATAACTCAAGTGAATGCAATCATTTCAATCACACCTGCGCTTATGTATACCAATGCCAATGCCTGTACCGACGCTTTAACTTCAAAAAATAAATTCTGCTTTACTTTCCCTTCAATTCCAATACTATAACATAACTTATATAATGCATTGCTAACTTTTATACACTTTCAACACTTTTGTCAATTATTTCCAAACGTAAAACTTTCAGCACTTTTTTCTTCCCAACTGTTTATCGATAATTCAATTCTTTATTTAATATTAATCAGAAATCTCGAGCTATAGTTCACTCATTAAGTATTCGAGTAATGCTTTATTTGGACAGGGATTTGAATTACACACTCGTGTATCATATAAACTGCTTATCAGAAAGTCTACAAATCTTTTCTTTATTACTATTTGAAAGGCAAATCACATATCAGTTGTGCCTAAATCTCTTTTATATAACTTTTATCTAAGTTTATGTTTTTAGTTGTTTTACTGTTAACAACACTCTATCCACGCGTCTAACTATCAATATATTTACAATATTTTCAGATATCGTTTAGCCGTCTTTCATATCACTGTTTATTTGCAAAGCTGTGACCAAATCTCCAATGAAACACAACCAACACTACAAACATTGATAACAGTTTAGTAGTACTGTATAACTAAATATAATGTTTTATCTGTTTTTGCATATTATTATAATGTACCGAGAATATTTTTTAATTTATGATAGTTATTTGAGTAATTATTTAATTATGTTAGTTAAATAATAATAATTTATAGAAATATTGAATACTTTGAATAAACTTGTTACATTTAACTGTAAAAATTAAGATAATTTTATCTACAATTTGTCACATAATTGAGGCAAAGCTGTATTGATCCGTATTCTGTATTGCATTGTAAATAAGAATTAAATTGACGCCAAATGTATAGCCAAAGCATATGACGACAATTTCTTCAAAAGCTTTTCAAAAGATATTCACTGTTTACTCAACGCCTCCTCTAATCTTACATAAAGTGCCGCAAACTATGATTGAAAACTTTGATTTTGATTCAATCCAAATGCAAATATGTATTTGTACCTCAAATTATGCTGAAAAACTTAATTCTTCTGTTCAACATTTATTGGAAATTGTAGTACAGTATGCTTATAGCATCCTATTGTAAGATTTCAAAGCATTACATAAAAATATAACATTATTTAATAAAGTTATAATATTAATATTCATATTATGTGCTATAACCTAAAAATACAAATTTGTTTCTAATCTTAAATAAGTAAAATTGTTAACCGTTTTTGATTAAAAGATTTGAAAAATATGTTCAATAGCAAAATGACCAATAGTTGCATTTTGTTGGCTTAAGTTTAAAAAACTGCAAAAATCGACAAAAACACATTTTTGTTGGGAATAATGCGTTTCTTAACAAATAAGTAAAGGCCGGAAAACTTTTGTCCGTTGGCTTAGACTCTATTTATGAATGTATTTTATATTATGATGAGATCAAGTCTAACAATATAACCAATAATTCTTATAAATTTTGACTTTAACTCAATTTAATAATTTTTACATGAGTATCAGTAAATCTTAAAAACAACCATAATCTTATACACATTTATAGTAAACTTATAATTAACTTTAGCAAAAACATTTTTATTTTGAATCTAAAGTTAAAAGCAATACATTTTATGAAGAGTTAATTACTGTATTTAAATAATTATCTAAGTTTAATAGTAATTTTAATTATGTTTCAATGTTTCAGTGGTTCAATAAGAGAAAATAAAAAAGATACTTTTGCCAATACTTGGATGTATGGCACACTAGGACTGTATGATAACGCGTTATGTGTGCGAAATCACATTCTGTGGTGTAGTGTATTCGGTTGTGAATGTATTGGAATAGAAAAGTCATTTCATTTGATCATTGATTCATTGATTCATTTATATTGTGATATGAAATGATTGCTACGAACGCCCCTCAAGTGAACGGCGAGACGGCTGAGGGGACTGTAGGCCGAGTGGGGTCTGTGGGGAAGCCCTTCTCTGCCCTTCTCTTATATTCTATACGATATGGTTAGCACTGATTCTTAAGGAAGTCGGGATAAAGTGCCACAAAATAGACCAAACACTCTACTCATACAAACTCTTTTGTCAGTATTCGAGGTCATTCTCTCCAGTTTCCAATAGTGTTTGTAGTGAATGTTAGCTCTCCTATCAAACAATTGCATATCAAATAAAAAGTGGGTCTCGTTGACCCATATATTACCAGTGCTCTACAGTCGTAAAAGTAATAATAATAATATTATATATTATATTCACAATATATTTGAAATACAATTTTTCTACTCATTTGTAATACTCTGTTCTCTATTATGTTTTCTCTCCATATTTCTTGGCGAATGGGATTAAAATTTTGATTATTGCATATGAATGCCAACCCAATGTGCCGGACATGAGACTTATTGTCACCGAAATCTATAATTTTGAAATTATTCACAAATTATTCATTCACTCAATGTATTTGTGACTTATTTCAAAACGAAAACTTTCGTGACTTTTATCGAAAAACTTTTCTGATTTCTAATTCTGATGAGAAATCGTATAATTAAAAGGCAAACAATTATAATTAATGAGAGCACCTGTCACTCATAAATTGCAAATAAATTGATTTAAACTGATGAATACAATCGGCACTCCAAGTATTTGACACTCAAGTTGTTATTTGCAAATTTAAGACAATCGATTGTATCCTAAACTAAATGAGACATTTGTTTCATAATTAGTTTGTCTGCAGACATGCATTCTTCGCTCGAGTTATCACATCCATGGCTTAAATTAATTGTTTACTAATTATTATATTCGATGTCTGCATGTCTGTAACATATCATTTAAATTACCTTAATTATATTTACCTGTATTTTTAGGATAATTAGAAATTGAATAAAATATAAATAATTTCTATTATGCATCAATTGAGATAAAGGGTTTATTTATTAAAATAGGTTTATATTAATATTTTCAAAATAATAAACTCGTCACTCAATTTCTGTATATTAAATATTATTATTATAATCACAGGGTAAATGAGATATTTTCCAAATTCAATTATACACTACAGTTGTATTAGAAACTATGCAAATAAATATTTCTATGCTAAATTGTAGTATTTGCAAAATAATGAGTAAATAATTTTGGTTTGAGTTTTGTTGAAACTATTATTCCTTTAAAAAAATTATTTTCATATTTTTAGACATACAATATCTAGTATTTAAACAAACTTTCAATAAATAAGACTTTCTTAAGACCTCTTGTTTACAACTATAGACTGAAGACTTAACTACAGTAGTCTATTCTGACCCTATTATTAGACATTTTTAGCCACAAACCAATTATCTTATGGCACAGTATTTATCTTTTCTCATCTATTTTACCGCTACTGTAGGTATTGGTCCATAAGATTAGAGAGATGTTGCAAATAAAGTAATTATACAACAATTATATCAATTATTTACAAACGCCTCGATTAAAGGTCTAATAAATTGTTTTTAAGTTGAAAGACATAAAAAAGACTGAAATAATGGCATTAATTTCATAGATTGAAGACCAAGTCTTAAAGCCTTAATACTTAAGACTTAATAATTAGTCGGATGTGAGCGCCAGAAGTTATATTGAATTTAAGTCACGTATGAAAACAACAAATCAGAAGACTTGCCATCAGATCTTGCACTCAGATAAGAGTGACTTAAATGAAAACAATTGAAATATTGTTTATCACTTTTATTTATTTCACTTTAAACTGTAGTTTAACTCACATTTGCATTGTTTGCCAACCGTTTGATCGACTCATGTATTTGTTTGTGAATCTCATTGTATTGTAGAGTAAGAGGAAGACTGGAAGAGAGCATCACATGAATGAATATACGGTATAATAAATATAAGTTGAGTTCAGTTGTGCTTAAATAAGATGAATGTTTGTAATGTCGGACAATATCTGAGAGAATTAGTTGAGAATTGGCCCACTTTTGGAAGGTTTGAGTATTAGTTATACTTTTGATGTATTGGTCGGTGGAAGAAGAAGGGTTCTGAGTCTGCATTCAATGATCAATGTATTCAAGTCGGAGCACAGATGCACTTATTTAATGCATTGTAATGGCATACTATACACCATACTATACATTGTCATGTAGTTTACCGTTTGCTAAGTATATTATATTGAATAGTTTGAGGTTTTAGGACGCGTGCAGTAAAGGCTGTTGTGCTGGCGATTCAAGTGTGCCCGAGCTATGCCTGTGCTCCCTATCCACACTCTGTACCAATGCATCCCTTTCTAACTGAATTCAATTAAGTGCGGGGAATGGGGGTCGACATCATTGCGACAGATGGGACAGACGTTTAAAAAGAAACTCCAAGTTTTGCCGTTAGTTTTACTTCACTCAAGAATGTGTTGGAAGAGTCGACACACAAACACATTCATTGTTATTATAATTCTATGTCTCATAACCAGAGTTTTGCACAGTTTTGGCCCAAACGGTAATCACTCTATTACTGATTCATTCAGTTTTACATTCATTCATATATCAGTCTTATATTCAGTTTGTTTCCAATCGCTTAAACAATTTTCAAAGTTCTAAACAAATATGAAACTAATCTTTCAATCAATGTTTCATATCTTAATGTTGTCCTCACTAAATATTTTAAAATTGATTTTAATATAATTTTAATTAATTTTATTATGCCTAATTTAGATTACTATAAAATAACATTTCTTGAAAGATTGTCAAGAATGATTTTAATTTTTAAAATCAATCTATATGTAAACATAAATGATTACAATCTGACCATGTTATATTTTTCATTCTACTGGTAGATTATAAGTTAAAATTGATTATTGAGGCACCATGCTACCTAACTATATGTGATAAATGTTGTGTAAACTTTGCACAACATGTCCACAATATTTTATTATTGGGTCATTCATTGAGAGATGACTTATCCACACGACCACTGCTTCCCAATTGTGTCTTAATTATTAAACATAAAAAATAAATTCACTTTTTATGGGACGCGTGTTTGGCATCAAGTTTATAGCGGATATATTTAATGACTTCTCATAATAAGTTAATTAATATAACTTATAGTGAAATGTGATACCATCTTTAATGTATAATAAATAAACACTATGTCAAGGATAGCCCCCATCACTACCACCACAACCTGCAGGAGTCTTGAGATAATGCGGGCTTAAGTTATGACAAACACTAAGATATGATTCATTTAAATTCACTTTTGTTTTGTAAGCATTCATTCAAACTGTGCAATGAAAGTGAATTTACAATAAATTTTTATTAATTGTGCATTATATTCAGTAATTTTATTGTTTTGATGTTAAAAATTAATCAATTAAAATATACGCTAAAGGAAACTATTTTTATTATTCAAATAAAATATTATACAATTGTGCTAGAGATCGGTGAAAATATGTAATAAAATTTTCAAAATAAAGTACTTGCAAAATAAACCCATTTGAAAACCTAAAGTATTAGGTGTTTCATTTGCAACACCTTTAGTTACAACAATAATATTTGTGACAAAATTGTACGAAATGTGCAAAATAACAGTAATTGTGATGTTTATTAGTTTGTTAGAGAGTAATATCGTAACACTATTGACTGAGATTTGCGTAAAAAGTTTGCATTTTTGGCAATAAATTAAGAGCAGAAAAATAGTGAAGTTTTGAAAGTGTCGCTTTGAGATCATAAGCAACTTATTAGAGTAATAGTAGGGCCGGTAGTGGTGGTAGTTGTGGTAGTGATGATAGTAATAGTAACTTACGTATCGTTAAGTACATCGACCTCTTGGAGGAGTACTGAGAGGACAAGTACTGGTACTACAAGGACTGGTAGTGTATTATTTGCAACGCACTGGTGACCAGTGGTCCAGTAGTGGTCACTGTTATGCTATTATTTGTGTGGAGAGAGACACACAATCATATCGTTGATGTATTTGACAGACAGGAAGCAAACCTATAAAAAACATTTTTACTTAACTCACAAAAAGATGATTTATATTTTCTTAGTCGCTGTCGATACTAATGATATTTTTCACGCCATAAAGAACTTAAAAATGATTTATGAATAACTAATACAATGATTTATTTAGTCATTTATGCAAATTTACGTCAATTATAACAAACTTAAGAAATTATTGTTTCAATTATAACCGCGTATTAGTATCAACTCATTTACTAATTGACGTCTAATAGACAACTGCCAGACAAAACAAAAGTAATTAACCAAAAGTTTTGTTTAATTAATTTTTTCAATAACACGACAAACTGCTGACTAGTTGTAGGTTTTTGAACTGATTTCTTACTAAAACTATTTTATTTCATATATTATTATATTCTGTGAATCGAGTGACGAGTTTGTGTTGAAGACATGAGATAATGAGAGAAGGAGTCAAATATTTGTTAGGTTTGTGCCGTCATTCTGATAGTCTTATGCTTTAGACTTGTTTTGAGTGGAGATATAATAATAGAGTGAGAAATGTATACACGAGTCGTAATAAAACAATCGATGAGTCAAATAGTATTTATGTTATATTAAGTACTGTTAAACATATTATTACATAACATCTAAAGTCATAAAAGAGTCATTAAGTTTGCATAAAACAAACCTATAGTTACTACATTCGGATCATTACAT
>CAJPVJ010000949.1:0-19148 GCA_905397405.1 Oppiella nova
TTGAAATACGATTATAAATTTCATTTAATTTGTAAAAATTAAATAATTCAATTTGTTTTATGTAATTATAATTGATTTTTTATAAGTTTATTTTTATTTGTGTCTCTAATAGTGTATAAGTATTGTACAGTATCTCAAACTCTACCCAAAGAATTAAGAAATGCATTTTGTTTCAGTGATTTTGGTATACCTTATATCAAAACATTTAGTTTAAAATGTTTTTTTATAGTCATTTGTGTTTACATATTTTTTCACTACAATTCATTTATAATAATATTATTTGAAAATACATTCAATAATTTATGACATTATAAAATATTTAATTTACACACATTTTGAATGAATAGAATCGTAAGAATCGTAAGAATCGTGATTTAATGATGACTTTCAATGATCACAGATTCCGCCACAGAATCCAGAATTTAAGTCAAATATACAAAAGTATATAACATTCAAAAAAATTGAGAATATTTTATATTTCAATATTTAGGAACAAATACTTATTTAATCAATCATACTAATATAATTAAATTATTAACATTATATAAAACTTTTTTTATTAAGTTCACAGCTATAAATTACATTTATAGATATATTTAATAGTTTAGGATATTATTTGAAACTTAATTATTGTAATAAACTATACTATTAGGTTTCCATTAAATTTGTGACACAATTATAGGAATAAACCACACTATTCCTTATGCCATAAAATTATAGATTTTAATTGTATTTTTAAAAAGTTTTAAATGTTTTCGTAGTCTTTGTATCATTTAAAGTGGTGTCACAGCTTATCTGATACCAGTTGACAAGAATTGATAGAAAAATAAGTTTTCATCGGATTTCAGTCTATTTAATATTTCGCCAAATTCTGTACTTTTGATGAGAAGATTCCTATCGATAGACCACTCGTTATATTTGTGTAACGCTTCACTGCATTCCGGCCTATGATTCCAATTGAGTAAAACCATTGTTGATAATTGTTTGTATAATTTTGACACTGGTGAATTTAGAATTTTATTTGGTGAGTATATGAAGGAAGGAGCTAAATTAAAATAAAATTATATTTCAAAATTTGATTTGATAATAATACACATAGTTGTGCATTACCTCAACTTAGTAGTATTTCAAAAGCGGGAGTAGTCATATAATAGATTATAAAAGTATACATTTCATAAATTCATTAAGTTTATGTGTTATCATACAAGTTGAATTATATTCACCAATGTCCTGGACAATATTAAGGCTAACATCAAATCTAGTGTTTTGTTTAATTTTATCGTAGACTTCAATATATTTATTTTTGAGATACGAGACTATAATGATTATCGAGATAAATCCAAACGATACAATACTAGCGTATTGTACAAGTGCTACATTGACACATAGTTGTCATACAATTACACCCAATAATAGGGAACCAGTACCAGGGTCCAAATAAGCTAACGATTGTAACAGTTAACAATAACAATTATTTTGAAAATAATTTTAAACGTTTTCGCAGTTTTTGTGTCATTGAAAGTGGTGTCATATCTTTGGTAAAAGTTGACAATAATTTATAGAAAAATAGATTTCCATTGGATTTCAGTCTATTTAATGTTTCCACATATTCCGTACGATTTATAATAATATTCCTATCGATAGACCACTTGTTATACTTCTGCAACACTTCATTGCACTCCGGCCTATGATTCCAATTCTGTAAAAACATTGTTAATAATAGTTTGTATAATTTTGACACTGATGAATTTAGAATTTTATTTGGCGAATATATGAAGGAGCTATATCATAATAAAACAATATTTTAAAATTTTAAAATTTAATTTGTTACTACAGTAATACATAGTGTTGAAAATTACCTTAACTTATTTGGTTCAATAAGAAACACATCCACGTCAAATATATTACCACCAATTAGTGCCAGGCTATAAATATCTGATTTATGGCCATACTTTCTACCCTGACCTATTTCAGGTGCCATATATCTTAAGTCCCCGATATCTGCCGTATGTTTTTGAGTAGTCCTGTAGTGAACGCGTTTGTTGTGAACTGTAGCCAAACCGAAGTCACATAACTTCAAAAACCGGCCGTTCCTTACGTTGTCTGCAATTAATATGTTTTCTGGTTTGAGGTCTCTATGAATGACCGGAGGATTCAATTCATGTAAATATTGAACGCATTCTAAGATCTGCCGGAATATTTCACACGAAATGAAATACTCGTATAAATCCATGGGATCTCCCGCTTGTCTCTCAAATAATTGTGGTTTTACTTCAAGAATATTCTGCAGACTATGGGAACACAACTCCATTTGTATGTAAAGACATCCGGTTTCACGCCATGAGTCGTAATATTGGACCACATACTCAGACTTAACTTTTTCCAAATTCTTTACTTCTTTTACTACATTTTCGGTTTCTTTTTCATCAAAATCTGTGAAAAAATATAGTTTAGATTTCTAATATTTATTTATAAAAAATATTACCATTAAATTTAATGCATTTGACGGCAAATAACTGCCCATCAGATATATGTTTCACTCGCGATACGGTCCCAAAACCACCCGATCCTATAACCGACTTCTCATCAAATGTTTTATCATAATATTCATTGAAACTACTTTTATAATCAATTTCAATGCTAAATGGTTTTAATGAATTTAAGTGAATATTCTCTAAATTTGCTTCAATTCCTTCATATTTTGCATTAAAATATTCCGCAAAAAACTTGTAATCATTTTGTTGAATGAGTTTTAGTGTGGAATCAAATGTTGGATCAGTTTTGAGACAATTCTTATCAAAAGACCACTCATTATATTTGGCTAAGACTTGTGAGCACTCGGGTCTGTCTGTCCAATGAGGGCCGGATATGTGCGGGTGATTCCAGTTATAGTATGACATTGAATGCAATACTTGCGTTAATTTAATCACACATTTGTTCATAACTTCATTGTCTGAATATTTTTCTAAACTAATGAATATATTCAAATTAAAACTCAATTAATTATTAAATAATTTAAACATTAATTCACATTATCTTACGATTTGCCCTCTAATTTAATTCCAAAAATTTTTTCTGCAATTCTAGCCAAACTATAGATATCTATCTTATGATTATAGACCACTCCCTGATGCACTTCTGGTGCCTGATATCTCAGGTCCCCCTTATCTGACGAGTGCTGGTGAACAGTAGCCAAACCAAAGTCACATACTTTAAAAAATCTGCCGTTCCTTACAGTCTTCGCCACTAATATATTGTCGGGTTTGAGATCTCTATGAATGACCGGAGGATTCAATTCATGTAAATATTGAACGCATTCTAAGATCTCTTTGAATATATGACACGAAATGTAAAACTCGATTGAATTCATGGGTTCTTCCGGTTGTCGACCAAATACNTTTGAATATATGACACGAAATGTAAAACTCGATTGAATTCATGGGTTCTTCCGGTTGTCGACCAAATACTTGTGGTTTGTGTTGAAGAATTTTCTGCAGACTATGGGAACACAACTCCATTTCAATGTAATGCACATTGTTTTCATACCATTGATCCATGTATTGGACACAATATTCTGACCTAACTTTTACCAATTTTTGCATTTCTCGCATACATTCCCATAATTGGTCAGTACCTGTAAGTGTATTAATTTTGATAATTATAAATAATTCTAAATTTGACAAAACATGTGACAAAATTTGATGATCTACGAATACAGTATAACACAATTTAATTTTGTTATACAAAATATATCTAAATGCCATTAAATTACCTTGGCATTTTATTTTCTTAACGGCATATTCTCGTCCCTCATATTTATGTTTAACAACAAATACTTCCCCAAAAGCTCCCGAACCTAATGAATGCAACTCTTCGTACAAACGGATGTATTCATTCACTTCGGAAACAACTATAAAACAAATTAAATTCATTCATTTATTCATTTTTCTTAAAAAGTCATCTTTATATGAGACAATTCTATCCATTTCTGTAAACCTCTTATCAGTATTTAATACTTTTGGTAATATTTGTATCAAATAGTCGTTGTTTTCATTCCTATTTTCACCGGAAAAAATTCCCCAAAAGCTCCCGAACCTAATGAATGCAACTCTTCGTACAAACGGTTGTATTCATTCACTTCGGAAACAACTATAAAACAAATTAAATTCATTCATTCATTCATTTTTCTTAAAAAGTCATCCAAAAGTAGTACTCAAAGGGACGGGGATTTGTTGTAGGCTTACTAAAGAGTAATTAAATTATAGGTATATTATTTATTTTTGCATAAATATAATTAAAATAATTTGTTTAGAAATTTACTTAATTTCTGACAATTTCTTTAGATTTAAATTCTAACTGAAATTAGCGTTCAAAAAGAGAATATTATAAAATGTACAAGTTAACTTTATTAATCTTTTAATTAATTTCAATGAGATTTGCATATTTTTGTTCAAGTAAATGTGTTAATCGTCAATGTTAATGACTGGCTGACTGTACATACTTTGTGAATGACCCATACAACCAATTCATACCATAGTTTGATAAGTCTTTTATAAAAGAAAATACTTTTTCCAAATAATCCGAACATTTTGCAATAAATTCTTCGCAATTCTTATAATTATATTCCTTATAGTCACACAAATCAATGGTTTTATAAGTCATTAGAAATTTATTTGTGAAACAGTCGAAGAAATTTGTATAAATTGTTTCAATTATATTATCGTTGGGTTTATTATAAATACAATATATTTTGCCATTCATTATAGCTCTAAACCGACACAAGTCATCTTTATATGAGACAATTCTATCCATTTCTGTAAACCTCTTATCAGTATTTAATACTTTTGGTAATATTTGTATCAAATAGTCGTTGTTTTCATTCCTATTTTCACCGGAAAAATAGATGAATCCATCGTTTGATAAGAAGTAAGTGATGCCACCATTGGAACAGATAGTCTTAATACCAGTCATGTCTGCAATGAGTTGTGGTTCCCATATATTATCCGATGAATTGNATCCATCGTTTGATAAGAAGTAAGTGATGCCACCATTGGAACAGATAGTCTTAATACCAGTCATGTCTGCAATGAGTTGTGGTTCCCATATATTATCCGATGAATTGTGTCCCAAATTATAGAAATCATTTTGACCCCAACTAAACACCTGTCCCTCAGATGTGATGGCAAATGAAAAGTAACCCCAACAATAAATGCTTTTAATTTCGTGATAGGGATTGAAATTCACTCGAAATGTGACCCCTTGTCGTATACCATAGTCTGGTTCACAACCTAACTGTCCGTACATATTAAGGCCCCATCCATAGACACAGCGATCACTCGTGAGAATCATTGTGTGATAAAAACCACAACTTATTTGATAGATTGACTTATTTTCCATGTTTTCGGGATTAATAAGTTCTGGTTTTATAAATGGGAAATCCATATTCGGGAGTTCTAAACCTAATTGTCCAAAATCATTATTACCCCAACCATAGAGGCAGTTGTGTTGAGTGAGGGCTAACACAAAGTTGTATCCATTGAAGAATTTTGTGATATTCTTGTGGCGCAATCTCTCAATCTCTTGGATTTCACTGACATAGCGGTTGTGTCCCAAACCAAGAGATCCGTCATAATTAGATCCCAAACCGTAAACCAAACCACGATTTGTAACAAACAATATATTATATCCTCTCTTGTCGTCGAAAACATGAAACAATTGAATCGATTTAATGACATTTTCTTCACTTTTATGTCTATTTTCGTCGACAAGTGTTTCATTGTGTGAATCATTGATTAAAGATAACCTGAAATACAAGATTATAATTAAATCTAAATATTTTAATGACAGTTAACGTGTAGTGAATTTAATAGTATTATAACTTATGGTCTATTTATAAGAATTGTCTCAAAATTAATTCCAAATTATATTCCATAATAAATTTCATTCAACGAAATGTTTGCATTTTTAATGAATATTTGTAAACAAAGTTCAATCATCTCGAAAAAGTCTACACAATATTCACTTAAATTGAACTAGTCAGTATAAATAAATTCATTGCATTTCATATCTATACTTGTATAATACTTATCATATTATTACTACTTAAGTCTGAAATTGGCAGATATCGGGGACATGAGATACCAGGCACCGAAAATTGGTCAGGGTAGAAAATATGGCCATAAATTAGATATTTTAGCCTGGCACTAATTGGTGGTAATATATTTGACGTGGACGTGTTACTTATTGATTTAGATAGATTTGGCATTTTTTAATGTTAATTTTCAAAATGAAAATGTTTATTAATTTAGTCCACAACCGTATTCAACAACACATAAAGTCATAAACTCGTCGGTACTGCAGAAATATAACGAGCGGTCTATCGATAGGAATATTGTGGCAAATGATACAGAATTTGAGTCCACATTAAATAGACTGAAATCCAATGAAAACTCATTTTTCTATCAATTTGTAACTATTATTAAACACAAAGACTGAAAAAGTCTAAACTAGGAAAGCGATTTTGGGGTGGTTTCAAAGCCATACGTTCAATGAATTGGCGCTCACTTTGAAACCCTAGCTGTCTCAACCAATAAAAACAATACTCATTCAATAAAACTGTATTTAAAGGGACAGCTATGATATCCAGTAATAAATAACGTTTTAAATTAAAACAAAACAAAAATAGTTTCATTAATAAAATAAAAATCTATAAATTATTAATTCCTCATTATTTATTTATAAAAAGTTTTACAAAATTAAAAATTTTAAAATAAACTAACTAAATTCTATTACAAACATTAATAAAACAATAATATAACATTTAGACAATCAGATCTTATAAAAATGATAACATACTCGTCGCTCATTTGCTCCAATTGTTTGCTTAAGTATTGGATTTCTCTGTCAAATAAGTGGTCAAAGAATTATAAATAATCATGTATTGAAAGTCTAAAATAATGTATGAATTACTCGCAGATATAGTCGTGTTCTTCGTGCAAATCAAAGAGCAGTTCTTTGATCTCTGTGTACAACACCTGCTGTCGAATGCGTTCGTCGAATATCTTGCGCACCGGTATGTTGTCGTTACGATGACTGAACTGGTTGCGCTGTTTAAGCCGCGATATCTTTAACTGTCGGTTAGCTATCACTGAATGACTGTTTGAGGTCTATATGCAAATGAACTCACATTTAATTGACAATCACTTGAAAACCAGTTCATACATACCGTTCCCAATAGAAAAGGTATGTCTTTATACTGGAGGTGAAAGTGTTTGGATGACTTGCAGCGGGCGCCGGCTGTCCATGACTTGTGGTTAATGGCGTTCAATGAGCGGGACTTTGGCATCGCATGTGTCGTCCCCGACATCATGTCTCTGATGGCGTGAATGGATGACGCGAATCTGTTATCACGTGAATTTCTGTACAGATTGTCGCCAACACTATCGCCGTTTAGTCTCTCATCCGCACCATTGGTTGGCGCCGTTCCCGTCGTCGACCTCTTGTGTCCATTACTTGTGGCCAAAGTCTGTCCACCGATTTTACTGGTATTGAGGCGCACGTGTGTCCCATCATCATCACTACTGGTCCCCAATTGCATGGATATAGTCTTCAACTGTAACTCAATTAACTTCAACGCGTTTAGTGATTCGCCGCTATTCTCGTCGCACTTATTGTGGTGAACGCATGTATTGGTGTGACTGCGGAGGACTGCCGCTCATCACCACCACCTCCGCGGTCACCATTGATGGCATCAGTGGCGGAACAGTTGGCACAGTATGTGCTGGTCGTGACGACCGTTGGCTTATTGTGGATAAGTTTGTGGTGACTGTTGATTGTCACTGAAGAACGGTGGCTGTTGTACGTATCGTCTGGTTTACTATTATTTACACTAAAAGACTTCTCATTACACGAGTCATTACTTGTGGCACTTAATAGGGAATTATTAATCTGATGGGAACTGTTATCCACACCGGACATCAAATATCAAAGTATTTACGGGACAGTTGTCTGACTGAAGAATCATCACATGATTTGCCATTTATTTGTAAATCATTGTCCTTCTCATTGAAATACACAACCGTTTGATCCAAGTCTTCATTAATTGAATTTGTTTTTGTTATAATTAATTACAACTAATTCCCTAAGCGTTTCGATTGTAATATTTGGCCGATTTTGAAGTATCATCGAAACGGTTTTAAAACTGCGCTCAATATCACAGGAGGTCAGGGGTGAGTATAAATAGTTCTCATTTTGAATATTTAAAAATTCAATCAAATCGGGATTATTTGTTAAATTGATTTCTAGTTTATCTAATGCTTTCCCTGTAAGCATTTGCTTTGATTGTTCTATTAAATTATATGCAGTAGTGGTCGTAATAAAATTTGATTGAAGTTTTTTAATAAAATTTTTTAAAAATTCATTTCATTCACAATATTTAATTTATTAATAAAACCACTGGAGTTTAAATTATTAATTATTATTTAAATACTGTATATACATGTATGATAACACAGAATATTCTCTTAATGTCTAGTTCTAAATTTTCTAAATAAGCAAAACGTAAATGGTCCAGGATAGTGATATTATAAAGTTAGACACTTGTCAACAAAATAGAAGCAAATCACAAAAATGTGCTCAGACTACAGCACAATATCCCGTAAATTTATAAGCTACTGTATATCGTACTATACTAGTCTATGGTCTTATACTTACTTATGTTACATAATACTGCAAAGAAATATATTTTTGATAAAATGTTTTTAAAACATACCTTATTTTATCGAGATTTGTGACATAATATTGAGCCTTAAGCCATGAGAATTAAGCCATGTTCCCCAGCGAACGCTACTAAATCCTGGGGGAAGTGATAATTTTGTCGTATTTTTGAAGTCCTCTATAATGAAAATAATATATATTTAGCAAATTAATGCAGTGAAATACATAAGTTGTAATCACAGAAATTCATACAAATGTTTTACAAACCTATTATATTGGAACACTCCAAAAATTTATTCGCAATTTCCATAAACTTGTTTATTTCATTATTTTCACTGCTTATTGTTTCTCAAACTATGCAGGCAATGGCATAGGCATGTAATATGCTTGAGATTAATGAATGGATACATGTTTTTGATGTTTGTAAAACAAGTTGTCATATAATTAGCCTGGTCTGACAACCAAATGAATGTTTTCAAATTGGATATTATATGAATATAATAAACCCAATGTAGCAATAAAGGTTTGTCTGATTTCTAGTTCATCAGGACTTTTATCAAGTTTATCACAATAAAATAGAAATGAGTTTTGTGGACCTCCATTAAGAAGGCCACATATCACATTAACGATATGTTAATTACTTTTAAAAGCATCAATTATTATATAATTTGGTGTGCCATCAATTGTGTGTTGAATGTGATTAATGTAATCAATATATAGATTTGGGCGATAAGTCTTTGCAAGAGTTGTATGGTTTTGAATCTGTTGCAATTCATGTCTCTGTTCAAAACTTTTCACTTTATTATCACTCAATTTATATAATGGTATATTATGATCACAATAAACTTTGGTGATCTCTCGATTAATATCATTTGTTATCTTTTGTTTATTAGGATTCAATTGTTTGCAAACATTGTCTTTTAGTATTGAGATGTCTTTTGAGGGTTCGGCTCCGATGCCTTATATCACAAAAATATTTTTTGTCACAGTATTTACATTCAAAATAAACTTTGTCTAAGAATATGCCATCACTGGCTGTTAGCCTCCGTTGAATGGCATCTAATTTCAGATTCTCAGCCATTATTTCACAAATAAACCAATTATTATTACACCTTATTACAAAACTTGACTATTTTTATCACAAACTTTAAATATATCACATAATTAAAAACAATTACTTTGACTTCAATTGACACACATTTGAGACACCAATTGATACAATCAAAAACACAACAATTTTGTATCAGATCTTCACCGTAAATGTTGGCCAGTCAGCAACTGATCCATAATTGTATTTGTTATAATCAAATGTGTGAACCAGAACTTAAGGAATATGTTGCCAATGGATCAGCTGTTGATGACTCATACGCCTGTCCACAGATATTCATTCGACAGGTTTGACGAGAATATCACCCAAAAGATACTGTCGTTCTTGAGATTCGGTGATAGCGTGCGCTTTGAATCGGTGTCTAAGTTATGGCAAAGTTTTGTTTACGAGAAGCGAACGGAACTCTATCTGGAGAGCCATGAAGAGGGAGATCATTACTTTTCACTCAATGGTTTACTCCGAGCCCTCACTGTCACGGACTACACCATCGGTGAGGCCTCAGGGATGGGCTATAAATACATTAATAAACGCCATTTGAGATCAATTCTCTGAAAATGTCAGACCATCGAAGAGATCTATTTTAGCTGCTATTGTGACGAAGAGGTGATGCAAATAATAGTTTTGTCCACAACTCAAAAGTTTTAAAATAGATAAAATGGGTGTCAATGAGAAGTGTTCTGGAGTTTGGCCACAAAGTGGGGCACCAGTTAGAAGTGGTTGAGTTTATAACTCGGAGTTTGGGCTCAATTTTGTGAAAAAGTTTTTCCAATTTTGTCCCGAAGCTAAGAAGTTGTATATTCAGGACACCATTGCTCTGATCACTGAAAATGAGAACTTTTTGCCAAATATTCAAGTGTTATATAACTTTCGATTAACGGCTAATACTCTAAACATATCGCAAATATTGGCCACAAAATAGAGTCACGTATTGAAAGAATTGAGTCTTTATTTGCATGAATTGAATGCAAGCCATACGAAAACTTTAATCACTAATATATCACGCATTGAAAGTCTAGAGGAACTCAATTTTGTGATTTTGTTGAATGAGACCAATGAAAGTGATGGCAATACCAACGATCAGATTATATGTTTAGCCACCGGCTGTTCACAGCTCAAGAATTTTGATCTCGAAATTCTTTGCAATGGTTTTGATGTGAGCCTTTCGTTGGATTCGTTTGAAAGTTTCAAATCATTGGTTAAACTGGATGTATGTCTTGACAAGTGTGAGCAACAGATTGATGGCAGTGTCGAGTGTCTCAAGAATTGTCCAAATATGAAGTCTGACGATTGATATTCCGTCGATGGTGTCAATTATCTGAAAGTTTAAAACAAATGATTTGATTAAACAATTAAAAATAGATATGTATTTGAATGCAATTGACACGTAAAGCAAATACAACACAAACATATCACTTAACCGTTCCTTGATTATGGATTAACTCATTTATAAAAAAATCTAATCTTCAATTCAATTAAACAATTGTCTCTCTAATAGGTGTTGTGTTTGAGTTGAAAACACTTTATATTTAGTCATTTGTTTGCATAAACTCATTAAATATAACCAATTCATTGATAAGACATATAAATATTAATAACACAATACATACACTAATAATAACTACATTAATAGACTCTTTACTGTTATATAACTTCTAAATAGTAGACAATTAGCTGTGAAATGGGATCTAATTGAGTGATATATAGTGGCAAATATGGTAATAAGAGTAATGACATGACAGTCAAGACATGAATAGACATACCATTTAATGAAATCAACTGAACGGGCAATGAATGGGCAGAGAAGATACGACCGAAGGGGAGGTTGTCTTCAGTTGAAGTGTCGGAGTCGGGAGAGACTGAGAGTTCGAAAGTGGAGTGCATTTGTGGCACATGTATAGCACTGCCATTGGTTTGGGATGCGCTCAACACATTGGACAGACTGCGGGCTCTCTGACGCCAATCACTGGTCCACTGAGTGTCTGCTGATGACTGATGACTGGTATGACTGGCGTAAATGTTGGGTGCGTTCAGTCGAGTGCTATTGGATCTGCTGGACGAGTGGCTGTGGTTGTGGTCATAAACAAAACTACTTGTTATCACCACTTCTATCGTACATTCGCTGTCAATGCGATATCGTTGGATCAGTCTTCAGGTGATCACCAATCGGACCAATGGTTTGTCACTTCACTGACACGACAGACAAGTGATTCCTCTGAGGTTCACTTCTTGACAACTGACGCACTGTTTGTCACAAATTGTCACATATTTGGCGCTAAGCTTTTATTTCAAAAACTTCCGCTCAATTTGTTAATAAGTTTCATACAAAATACACGTTATTTATTACTGGATATCATAATAATAAAAGTTGACAATATAAAAGTGCTGTTTATTCACAGGATATAAGAATATATAATACATTGAAAATTTTTAAACACACCACATATACAATGACAACAAACATAGCAACAAAATTATTGTAACAGAAAATAATATATAAAAGCATATATTATAGCATTTTTCATATACATATAATGTAATATTGTTATTACAAAAATGTATTGTAAATTTTTGTGATGCGATTTTTTATTAAACGTATTTGTTTTAAAATGAATATCATATTTGTTTACAGAATTTGCTGCAAAAATATTGTTGAAAATAAGGCCATAATAATAGTTCATTAATCCGATTGTGCGCTCATTTCTGGTTTATATTTAAAATTCAATACTCTCCACAAAAATGCTTAAAATTCTGTTTATTATATAATATGTAAAAATACATTTCAAACTCTAATTGCATGGCAAGTATGCTGTGTTTATGTTAAATATTTTTGTGAATGTTTACAATATTGCTACTAAATTGCACAATAGTTAATGTCAATAAATTGTGTTATGTTTGGTATATGTTTGGTATATGCACACTAAATCATAAAATAAAAATATAACTTACAATACTGGTTATACATTGAGCACAATAGTTATAAAGTGAACCAAACATTAAACAAATATTGAATTTATGAAATGAAAAGTTAATATTCAATGTTTTGGTGGAAATTATATTTTAATAAAAAGTTGGATTTCTATTGCTATTGTAAGTGACACTAAATGTAAGTATGATTTTCATAATTATAATTATAATGAATGAATGAATGAATGAATGAATCGCTAAAAATAATAGTTTATTAGCTGATATTCTGTACGAGTAGTGCCTATTAAATGTAAATTAATGTTATTAATTTGTGTTAGAAAACAATTTCTTATCACAAAGTTTGCTATAAACAAGTTTAGTAGTAAACATGTTAAGTAAGTTTAATACACATTTTAACCGCTTTTCATTTAATTATAATAAGTAAAAGTGACTCTAATTTTACATTTGAATACAAAGTTTATTAAAAGTAAAACATATTGTTACACCTATTAGTATAACTAAATATTTGCGTACCTGACCTAAACACCTAAACATTCAATCAAACACTGATAATCAATTAATATTAGAGTTTCAGTCAATGATATGTCTGATAGTCGTATGGATCACTAGTTTGGAAACTAATAACTAATATATTTGTGCAAAAAAATCGGAAATCAATTATAATATCAGCGACTAATCAAATGATAAAATGGTATCCTATAAGCGGTCCGCCAGTCACCAATCACTGGTCATTCGCCAACATAATGATCACCGAATGGATCCAATTATCCGTTTCGTCAACACATTGGATGAGAGCAACAAAATCTTCATCATATCCTCGATGGCAGTGATCGTGTCATCGATGTGTTGAGCGCCTACTTCGGCATCACTGCATCACATCCGGCACTACACCTAAGAGTTGACCACATTTTATATGATGGAAAGGCTGACCTTAACTGCCATAAGACGGCCGGACATAATATATGAGTTGTTTTTAGGGATAAAAAGTTAATTCGAAAAGTTTTTTAATTACTTTTTTGTGTTAAATATTTTGTGATTTAGTTTTGATTTAATTGTATTAGCTAGTAGCTAATTATAACGGTTTAGTAAGAGTGAAGGTATACCCGGGTTATATGTGTTGAATTACTGTAGAATTTTGTTTACGTAACTTAACCTTGAGTATATAAAATGCGTTTTGTGTATATTTTCTAATAATTTCTAATATAAATAATTCACTGATTATACGCATATAATAATCAATCATTTGTTAATTGTGTGTAAAATATGGGTTTAAATATGAGTGCAAACAAAAGCCCACAACAATCGGGAGTGGAGTCCAGTAATAGCCGATCCATACATACAAGTGATGTGAGGCCTACGGAACACGAGTCCAATGATTCACACAATGAAACACTTGTCGACGAAAATAGACATAAAAGTGAAGAAAATATGATTAAATGGATTCAATTGTTTCATGNCACGAGTCCAATGATTCACACAATGAAACACTTGTCGACGAAAATAGACATAAAAGTGAAGAAAATATGATTAAATGGATTCAATTGTTTCATGTTTTCGACGACGAGAGAGGATATAATATATTGTTTGTTACAAATCGTGGTTTGGTTTACGGTTTTGGATCTAATTATTATGGATCTCTTGGTTTGGGACACAACCGCTATGTCCGTGAAATCCAAGAGATTGAGAGATTGCGCCACAAGAATATCACACAATTCTTCAATGGAGACGACTTTGTGTTAGCCCTCACTCAACACAACTGCCTCTATGGTTGGGGTCTTAATAATAAGGGACAGTTAGGTTTGGAACTCCCGAATATGGATTTCCCATTTATAAAACCAGAACTTATTAATCCTGAAAACATGGAAAATAAGTCAATCTATCAAATAAGTTGTGGTTATTATCACACAATGATTCTCACGAGTGATCGCTTTGTCTATGGATGGGGTTTTAATATGTACGGACAGTTAGGTTGTGGACCAGACAGTGATATACAAAACGGAACCATATTTCGAGTGAATTTCAGTCCTAATCACGAAATTAAAAGCATTTATTGTTGTCCTTATTCTTCATTTGCCATCACATCGAAGGGAGAGGTGTTTAGTTGGGGTCGAAACGGTTGGTATAATTTGGGACACAATTCATCGGGTAATATATGGAAACCACAACTCATTGAAGACATGACTGGTATTAAGACTATCTGTTCCAATGGTTACATCACTTACTTCTTATCAAACGATGGATTTATTTATTTTTGCGGAGAATATAGGAATGAAAACAACGACTATTTGATACAAATATCACCAAAAGAATTAAATACTGATAAGAGGTTTACAGAAATGAATACATTTTTCTCACATAAGGATAAACTGTGTCTGTTATATGCTATAATGAATGGCAAAATATTTGTGATTACAGACAAACAAAAGGATAATATAATTGAAACAAATTATACAAAATCCTTCGACTGTTTCTCAAATGAATTTCTAATGACTTATAAAACCATTGATTTGTGTGATTATATGGAATATAATTACAAGAATTGCAAAGAATTTACTGCAAAATGTTTGGATTATTTGGAAAAAGTATTTTCTTTTATACAAGATTTATCAAACAACGGTAAGCACTCTCCCGTCCCCTTTGAGTACATACTTTTGATATCTTTTTAAGAAAAATGAATGAATGAATTTAATTTGTTTTATAGTTGTTTCCGAAGTGAATCAATACAAGCGTTTATATAAAGAGTTGCATTTATTAGGTTCGGGAGGTTTTGAGGAAGTATTTGTTGTTAAACAAAAATTCGATGGACGAGAATATGCGGTTAAGAAAATAAAATACCAAGGTAATTTAATGGCATTTAGATATATTTTGTATAACCACATTAAATTGTATTATACTGTATTCGTAGATCATCAAATTTTGTTAACATGTTTTGTCAAATTTAAAATTATTTATAATTATCAAAATTAATACACTTAAAGGTGATGAATTACGGGAATGTATGCGAGAAATGCAAATTTTGATAAAAGTTAGGTCAGAATATTGTGTCCAATATATTGATCAGTGGGATGAAGACAATGTGTATAACATTCTTATGGAGTTGTGTTCCGATAGTCTGCAGAATATTCTTCAACACAAACCACAAGTATTTGGTCGACAACCGGAAGAACCCATGAATTCAATCGAGTTTTACATTTCGTGTCATATATTCAAAGAGATCTTAGAATGCGTTCAATATTTACATGAATTAAATCCTCCGGTCATTCATAGAGACCTAAAACCCGACAATATATTAGTGGCGAAGACTGTAAGGAACGGCAGGTTTTTCAAAATTGGTAACTTTTGTTTGGCGACTGTTCACCAGGACTCGTCAGATAAGGGAGATCTGAGATATCAGGCGCCAGAAGTGGGTCGAGGAGTGGTCTATAACCATAAGATAGATGTCTACAGTTTGGCTAAAATTGCTGAAAACATTTTTGGGATTCATTTGGAGGACAAACCGTAAGATAATGTGAATTAATATTTAAATTATTTAATAATTAATTGAGTTTTATATATTTATTTTGAATATATTCTGTAGTTTACATAAGTATTCAGACAATGAAGTTATGAACAAATGTTGGCTTAAGTTAACAGAAATATTGCATTCAATGTCATACTATAACTGGAATCACCCGCACATACCCGGCCCTCACTGGACAGACAGACCCGAGTGCTCACAAGTCTTAGCCAAATATAATGAGTGGTCTATTAATAAGAATTATCTCAAAACTGATTCAACATTTGATTCCACACTAAAACTCATTCAACAAAATGATTACAAGTTTTTTGCGGAATATATTAATGCGAAATATGAAGGAATTGAAGCAAATTTAGAGAATATTCACTCAAATTCATTCAAACCATTTAACATTGAAAATGATTATAAAAGTAGTTTCATTGAATATTATGCTAAAACATTTGATGAGATGTCGGTTATAGGATCAGGTGGTTTTGGGACCGTTAGGCGAGTAAAACATAAATCTGATGGACAGTTATTTGCCGTCAAATGCATTAAATTTAATGGTAATATTTTATATAAATAAATATTAGGAATCTAAATTATATTTTTCACAGATTTTGATGAAAACGAAACCGAAAATGTAGTAAAAGATGTAAAGAATTTGGAAAAAGTTAAGTCTGAATTTGTGGTCAAATATCACAAATCATGGTTTGAACCCGGATGTCTTTACATACAAATGGAGTTCTGTTCCAATAGTTTGCAGAATATTCTTGAAGTAAAACCACAAGTATTTGAGAGACAAGGCGGAGATCCCATGGATTTATACGAGTATTTCATTTCGTGTGAAATATTCCGTCAGATCTTAGAATGCGTTCAATATTTACATGAATTGAATCCTCCGGTCATTCATAGAGACCTTAAACCAGAAAACATATTAATTGCACACATCGTAAGGAACGGCAGGTTTTTTAAGTTATGTGACTTTGGTTTGGCTACAGTTCACGACAAACGCATTCACTACAAGACTTCACGTAAACATACAGCAGATATCGGGGACTTGAAATACCATGCGTCGGAAATTGGTGAGGGTAAAAAATATGGTCATAAATCAGATATTTATAGTCTGGCACTAATTGGCGGTGAAATATTTGACGTGGACTTGTTCGTTATTGATTTAGATAGGTATAACATTTTCCTTAATGTTAATTTTGAAAATATAAATATGTTTATTAATTTAGTCCACAACCGTATTCAACTCGTCGGCATCATACTCTTCTAAACTCGTCGGCACATCGGTTACAAACTCTATTGGACTCAATGATGACCCACAAGTGGCTTAAACGCCCGGAATGTAGTGAAGTGTTGCAGAAATATAACGAGTGGTCTATCGATAGGAATATTGTGGCAAACGATACAGAATTTGAGTCCACATTAAATAGACTGAAATCCAATGAAAACTCATTTTTCTATCAATTTGTAAAAACTATTATTAAACACAAAGACTGAAAAAGTCTAAACTAGTTGACACATGTGATCGCATGGAGCCATAGGGCGAGGGGTGGTGTCGACACCCAGTAGTCTAAAAATAGTCTAGGTAGACTAATCGGGTGAAACATACATTTTGCACCTTATTTATTTTCTCTTTATTTTATTTTATTTTTAATTAACTTATATATAAATTATATTTCGTTTATTTAATTCATTTCTACTGTAATAATAAATAATTAATATACAGTATATTTCGGTGTAAATTTGTAAGGTTTGCTTATACTGTTGCCAACACTGAGTTTAACTTTGGTCAAAAAAATGACATTGCTTTAAATTTTTAACTTTTATGACATAAATGATTATTTGTCACATAAATAAGGGTTTTATTCATATAAATAACGCACGAAAATAAATCCATGTTTGACATTTATGTTATATAATTTGCATTTAAATTATAAATAAAGTCTATTCTAAGTTGACTGGCTAATTATTATACTGAACTGTGTTATAGTCTTATTCTGATGATTTATTTCATTAATTATAGTTTATATATTATACATAGTCTTATATATAGTTTATATGAAGTTCATTATGAAAAGGACTTCAAAGGCTTTCGACTAACGTTGCGTTTAAGTGTTTATTACAAATATTTATCATTTATAACAATTAGGAAATTTATTATCAGGTTATGTTATGTTTAAGTATTTGCGGTACACATGTGGATATACTGACATTTATTTATTTATTTATGAATATTTATTATTTATGCCATACAATGATCTATACCATAGATTCTATAGTAATATTATGTACAAAAAAGCTGATAGCTTTCACGTGACTTAATTACGGTATATTACATTTTGTATATAATTTATATTGTTACTAGTTTAGTATTTATAATATTTCATACTATTTTGTTAAGGAGGGTTTATTCAAAAGTTTAGATAAATTTGTGTTTTTGGATCCTTTTATTCAATAGATTATAATTAAATCGAAAGGTGTTATGACAGCTAATGTGTTGTGAATATAATAGTGATATAACTTATGGTCTATTTATAAGAATTGTCTCAAAACTGATCCCACATTTGATTCCGTAATAAATTTCATTCAACAAAATGTTTGCAAGTTTTTTGGTAAATATTTGTAAACAAAGTTCAATCAATCACTCGAAAAGACTAAACAAAATTCCCTTAACTTCAACTCAATATAAATAAATTGATTGAATTTCATACTTATATAATATTTATCATATTACTACTTAACTCTGAAATTTGTATTCTTTTGCTGTATATTATTATTACAATATTTTGTATAATATAAATAACTTAACCAGACAACTATACAATACAGAGCAGAATACAATACAAATAATATGAGATTATGAGATAAATGAAGATAATTTAAATGTCAAAA
>CAJPVJ010000950.1:0-19148 GCA_905397405.1 Oppiella nova
ATTTTTTGTCAATGTTTTAAGCTCTGGCTATAAATTATTGTAATTTACTATTTGCAAAGAAAAAGTTTACGCCGTTTGCCATTTGTATTAATATAGCCTTTATAGCGCGGTCCAAAAAAAGTTGTCATAAGTTTTGTGTTTTTATCATTAGTAAAAATTTTAATGTATTATAATCTAAGTAATAGTAATAATTGTTTCTAATTATAAGTTGTAAAACAAATTTTAGAACATAGAAAAATAAACAACAAATATATACTATGTATGCATTGGATGAATACATAAATATTTCAAAACATATTTATATTTAGAGACACTTTAGAAATTTGAAATTGCATTTTAGTATTTAATAATAGAGACTAGATTTTCAAATTTGTTTAAAATTGATTATAATTATAATTTATATAACTATTAATTTGACAAAAGTATAAATTAAAATAATAAATAAAATTTAATTACAATTTTTACTATCTCTAAAAACTTCTATTTTATATATTATTTCATTGTATATAGAAAATACGGAATTAACACATAATTTTGTTTTTAATTCATTTGAATAAAATAGGCGAAATATAGTTATTAATTAATATTTATTTTTGAAATGAATTATATTTAGTGTAATAGAGAAGGGATTGAAAGAGAAAATAACATAAGGTTTTAGTGCAACAAATATATTGATTGATGCGAATAAAGGCAACTATAAGTGAAAGATGAGAATTGAGGCAAAATTGCAAACAATGGTTGCTTTGCTATTAATTTCATCCCATATATACCGTACAGAATAACCTGGTTATATGGTATTCAACAATATTTACGCAATTCATGTCCGACATAATTAACAAATGCCAATAAACAGGACCAACACTTTGTAGGCTTTCATCATTACATGTGATGTGCAATAAAGGGTTTAACATTAACTCTATTTCTTGGATATATTATTGAATTTCAGAAAACATATTATAAAAGTAGGTTTATATTACAGAATTGTATTAAATGACAAACAATACTAATATAGAAAATAATAATGAAAATCTTGTATTTCCTTGAATACAAAATTTAATTTATTATTCTGAATGAAACAATTATATTGATATCTAGTTCACTGTTATTACTAATGCATTAGCTTTTAGAAAACAAATATTATATTATATAATAAAAATATATAACATTAATCTGTTTTCTATTTGAACTTTTTTATGTATAAAATAAATTTTGCTTAATTTGAAGATAAGGTTTTTCATAAATTCATAAAAATAAATAAATAATGAAAACCTTGTTTGTATTCCATAGGAATTTCAGTATTATTTCAAAAATACAATAACAAAAAATCGTTGGGAATATAATATGAGAGCTAAACGACAGGTGAAATGCTTTAGAAAAAATCAATAGTTATATATGAGTGCAGAGTTGGGTTAAGATATAAAAGCTAAATGTTAAGAATTATATAATATTACATTCTTGAGAAAACAATGTAATATTGCAGTTATATATGGTTAGCATTTATTAGCTGTAATATGTGTAATATGGATGTGGATGGGAGTGGAGAGTAGTGGTGCCGGTGCTGTGCACATCCCGAGCATATCAATTGGCATATAATAGGGAATATAAGTTATAGTGTATTGTATTGCATATTATATACTGCACAATCAATTATGCACCGAACTTGAAAGCAATACGATATTCACATTCATCATTGGCATCATTGGCCTCTCGCACAGCCATTGCATTCGTAATTATAAAATCTGCTGTTGATTTATTACATTTTGTGCTGCAGAAATACTATACTAGAACGGCACATAAGTTAAGTTGAATTATAGTTTCATATATGTTATACATCGTAGTTCATCTCGTGTCGCTCTCTATTACACCAAATATAGCCGAATGGCAGCCAAAGCCCTCATATTTCTTACTCTTATATAATATGAGTTGAGTTGCAGTTTTGGCTGCACTTCAAAACTGCAGTAAATGTGCGCTCAGTTTCCAGTCAACTCTTATCTCCAACTCATAAACGGTTAACATATCTTTCAAAAGGGATATGAAATAAAATATACATTAAATAGAAAAATGAAAACCTCGTACAATAGAGGATAAAATGAGAAAAATAACAATACATACAGTGTTAGTGTTGGCACTGAAAAACTATATATGAATCTAAAGTATTATTTATAAGTAATATATTTTCACAAAACGCTTTTCTGGTCAAAAGGTCAGCGAAAATCTCTTCAATTGTTTGTATTTCATCTAAATTTATGATTATTTCGCCTAAAGTTCAACGAGAGTCGCGATAAATGTGTTCAATAATTGTTAACAAAGAGTAGTATTAATGGAAACAAAATGTGAAACCATTTGATATGCATGTAATGCAAGTGTCACATACACTATCATAAACTGCAGACGTGCTCTCCCTGTCCTCCCGGTGCTCACTGCAACCTCCCTCCCTGTCCTCCCTGTCCTCCCGGTGCTCACTGCAACCTCTCGCAGCAAGTTGTCTGCAATTTATAATTCAATAAAGTGTTAGTGATTTATATATAGATGTTGGGGTCACTCGTGAAGGGGTCCGAGATATTGCTATTAATTCATACACTATTCGAGTACTAAATTGGTTCGCGTGTGCATATCATAAGCAAAAGTGACCATTGTCCATTTCTACATTTGCACAATTGACCACTGGTCCGGATTGTCCTCATATTATGCATATATATGTCCAATGAGTCCATAGAGTTATATGAATTTTGTTCACTTAAGACCAGTTCAGAGCAGATGTACTCTAATAATGTATACAAACAGCTATAGTGTACACAAACAGCTGCACTCATTTGCGGACACTTTCTACTCTGTACTCCACATACAAAATGTCATTTTCACCTGAAATACGGTTACGTTTGTAATACCAGTCACTGATTGCAGCGCTTCTGTACTTTCTCTCACTTACTATTCAACACCACTTCTGGACACAGTTTGCACAACACATGCAATGCTATCCATTATGTCAATCATATTCTTTACATACAATACATTCAATTCTCTATTGATTTATATAACTTTTTTTTAATTCTTAAACTCGTTTACAGATTTTAATCACAAGTAAAATCTTAATTTCACAAAGAGGTATCAGATAATGTGCTCATTTTGTAGTAGATATTAGATTAGAATATAAAAATTTTATTTCTATTAAAAAAAGAAATTAAGTTAATAAATAAATTTATCATGGTACAAACTTAAATCCAATGTTTGATAAAAATAAGAGTAGTGTAAGAGTATTGGTTGAAATAGAAATCAATTTGTGTTCGCATTTCAATAAAAGGCGAGAAGTGATCAGTAAAAACAGTGAAAAGGAAATAATTTATAGAGATTTGTATTTAGGTTTGGGTCTTATATATCATTATTGACAGGAAAAGTATGTCTTCATAACAAGTTCGGGAAGTATTTACAGCCGAAGCTCTACTCATATCATAACTTCTAAGGAATAATAATAATAGTATTGGATATAAGCATAACCATCAGTCATGTTTTGACGACTTGATGGCAATTATGCTTTGGTAGACCAGAACCAATCATTTCGACCACCGGCACCGGTATATGCCATACGTATTGGACAGTAGTGTTCAGAAAAAAAGAAATCTTCGAAACCCAACTTAACCCGCAATCAACACATAAAAAATGAAAAAAGAGAAAAAAGTGTGAAACAAATAAAGAAAAAATAGAAATACAAGTTATAACTTCTCTACACTACTATTTCATTCATGTATGGAAACACACAAATACTATTGGGGGCACAGGGATCTCCAGCAAACAGCTTCCCACAACTTCNTTAAATAGCGACTAGTTATATACAATTATAACATAATATATTGTAAATAGTGGTCATCTATGAATGAATTACATGAAAAAAGTAGAAAACAAATTTCAATTTATTTAATATGATATGATTTACATATCATTGAACCGGTGATCAAAATGCAGACCTCTTAAGAGTTGGGAAGCACTTTGTCTGTATGTATGGGAATGAGAGCCCCGTCTGAATGGTAGGACTGGTCTGGTCTTAGGTCTACCACAGAGTCACAGCCGGTTGAACACGAATATAGCCGACGGCCACATACTATATAAATAATAAATAATTGATGGATTTATATAACTATTGTGTCTCACAATAATTCAAACTAAATAATCACATCAAATTAATAGTCTTTTGAAATATACGTTTGATTTATCAAAATATTTATAAAACTATTAATAATTATTACCTAACATTACATGAAATTACCCAACACTTTAGATAAGTATAAAGAAAGTCAAAATTGAGTTTTGTTTTTATGTTTCAAAGGTTTACAACTCATTATAAGAGACGATAGTTAAGAGATTCATCAAAAGTGTTGTCAAATGACAAACTCTGGGCTCAAAACTATTCGTCTATTTATTCATTGGTTTATTAGCTTACATGACATAACCATAAACTCCGGATCCGAGACTATTATTAAATTTATTCGTTTCGTACGGATTGTCAGAATGGCATGAAAATAAGGATATAATATCATATCGCACCGGGATTTTATTGTTTTGATGCATCCATTTATAAGAATTATTTCAATGCCATTAAACGACGCTATAATTCAATACATAATACAAACATTACTAATATCTTCTGAATATAACCATAAAAATGGTTGACATAAGGATTAGGTTTATTCTATGGTTATTATGAATTGGGATTCGTGTCTAAAAACTAATAAAAGTTTATATCAATGAAAACCTAACATATATTCCCATTGTTTGCGACGAATATTATTATAATTATGACAAAAGGTTTATATAAATATAATTTATTATCAAAAAAAGATATCCAATTGTTAGAATATTTGATACAATCATTTAAATCATGTAAAATCATATAATAATAGGATTATTGTTAGTGTATTGTTGTGATGAATATATCATATGTGATGGTGTGAGGGCTGATAGTATGTGCCGACTACGAGACACTTGTATGCAATTCTGATACATGAGCGCTATTGATAGGACAGGTGAACGCAGGTATAGTTAATGCATTTTTGGGATATTATAGTTTTTGGGTAAATATTTCCTTTGAAAGTAACGGAATCACGCCTTAGGACTCTGAACGATACTCATCCATAGCCACCAGTCATTCAACCAATGCCTAAAAAATAGCAAAAATAGCGCTCAAAAGGAGACTAAATAATTAAGACTAAGATTTTCTGTTATAATAATCAAAATGATTTTCTAAACGCGTTCCGCATTGAAGTGCTTTTGGTTTCGTTTTGATTATTGGGTTTGTATTACTTGTGGCTTTAAAATCATAAATCATATGATATTCACAAAAAGCATAATTGTAGACAAAAAACGAAGTTGTGGGAAGCTGTTTGCTGGAGATCCCTGTGCCCCCAATAGTATTTGTGTGTTTCCATACATGAATGAAATAGTAGTGTAGAGAAGTTATAACTTGTATTTCTATTTTTTCTTTATTTGTTTAAAAAAAAGATATCCAATTGTTAGAATATTTGATACAATCATTTAAATCATGTAAAATCATATAATAATAGGATTATTGTTAGTGTATTGTTGTGATGAATATATCATATGTGATGGTGTGAGGGCTGGTAGTATGTGCCGACTACGAGACACTTGTATGCAATTCTGATACATGAGCGCTATTGATAGGACAGGTAAACGCAGGTATAGTTAATGCATTTTTGGGATATTATAGTTTTTGGGTAAATATTTCCTTTGAAAGTAACGGAATCACGGTTAGGATTCTGAACGATACTCATCCATAGCCACCAGTCATTCAACCAATGCCTCTCTGGTCTCCGTCACAAAAATAGCGCTCAAAAGGAGACTAAATAATTAAGACTAAGATTTTCTGTTATAATAATCAAAATAATTTTCTAAACGCGTTCCGCATTGAAGTGCTTTTGGTTTCGTTTTGATTATTGGGTTTGTATTACTTGTGGCTTTAAAATCATAAATCATATGATATTCACAAAAAGCATAATTGTAGACAAAAAAAAGAAGTTGTGGGAAGCTGTTTGCTGGAGATCCCTGTGCCCCCAATAGTATTTGTGTGTTTCCATACATGAATGAAATAGTAGTGTAGAGAAGTTATAACTTGTATTTCTATTTTTTCTTTATTTGTTTAAGATATTAGTAATGTTTGTATTATGTATTGAATTATAGCGTCGTTTAATGGCATTGAAATAATTCTTATAAATGGATGCATCAAAACAATAAAATCCCGGTGCGATATGATATTATATCCTTATTTTGATGCCATTCTGACAATCCGTACGAAACGAATAAATTTCATAATAGTCTCGGATCCGGAGTTTATGGTTATGTCATGTAAGCTAATAAACCAATGAATAAATAGACGAATAGTTTTTAGCCCAGAGTTTGTCATTTGACAACACTTTTGATGAATCTCTTAACTATCGTCTCTTATAATGAGTTGTAAACCTTTGAAACATAAAAACAAAACTCAGTTTTCACTTTCTTTATACTTATCTAAAGTGTTGTATAATTTCATGTAATGTTAGGTAATAATTATTAATAGTTTTATAAATATTTTGATAAATCAAACGTATATTTCAAAAGACTATTAATTTGATGTCATTATTTAGTTTCAATTATTGTGAGACACAATAGTTATATAAATCCATCAATTATTTATTATTTATATAGTATGTGGCCGTCGGCTATATTCGTGTTCAACCGGCTGTGACTCTGTGGTAGACCTAAGACCAGACCAGTCCTACCATTCAGACGGGGCTCTCATTCCCATACATACAGACAAAGTGCTTCCCAACTCTTAAGAGGTCTGCATTTTGATCACCGGTTCAATGATATGTAAATCATATCATATTAAATAAATTGAAATTTGTTTTCTACTTTTTTCATGTAATTCATTCATAGATGACCACTATTTACAATATATTATGTTATAATTGTATATAACTAGTCGCTATTTAAAAAATATAATAGCCGTGAAAATAATGGTGTGATTAAGTATACATGACATCAATTGTCATCATTTATTTTATTAGTATTTTATCGTTTTTACTCATTTGAAACCGAATACTTTGTTTATTGAGAGAAATTAAAGCTGAAAACTTATATGACATCCGCAGCAAAAAAAATAATATTTTATTTTTTGAGTAATAATTGTGTAATTGTGTGGACGCAGGAAATACAGACAACACAAACTATATACTATGATAGTATAAATATCACTATATATTTCATTGTCTACCAGTAACATACAAATAATTTATCATTTTGAAATCATGAGAACTTTTTTATATTTTTCTCTATAAATCAAAACATAAGAGCAATGAAGATATCTTTAATTATGATTATTAATAACTATATCCCAAATAAATTGCTTTAAGTTATAATGGTTGTACTTTAAAATATGTATGTTTAGTAAACATATCGACAATTATAGATAATATATCATCAATTGCTACCATTATTGCTAACTACAGTGGTGCATAGTAGATCTGTATAACGTAGTGTTAGCCTGTTATAAAATGTTTATATGTATACTAATAACATAAAATATATGTGAGTTGACCTTGTTTTTGTCCAAAACGTTTTCACAGTAATCATAAAAAATAATTCTACTTTTATTTCTTTATCTGATGTTTATTTTTCTAAATAGTGGTTAAGAACTAGAATACAGAATATTTCATAAAACATTAGAGAATGTAATCATAGATATTGTATATAATAATAATTGAAAGACATATAAGAAAATGCGTTCAGCCGTAAGAAATTGAAGCCTTTTGTTGCAGTTTTTCTCATTTTATTTATTCTTTTGCTCAGAAAAACTCATTTATTTTTGTTTAGATTTCTTATTATTTTTTCTCTTCACGATATTATATCCCATTATTTGCCAGAATTTTTATTTATTTATACATAATTCAAAAAACGAAACACATATATAAATAAGGGTTTTATTTGTTATGAGTTTATTTTGGTAAGAATTTTAATATTCTCGCACAAATGGATTTACTTTATTTTATATTAAACGTGATGTTCAAGATAAATTTGTAAAATATGCCTTTTCTCGTTGAGATATCTATTCAATAAATTTTAAATCAATTTCATTTATCACTCAATTTCGTAAAAAATGAATTTTAAATTAAAAACTATTTATAATTAATGAATTTATGCACTCATTGGTAACCACATCATCAAAATTATCGGCTTTGGAAATTATTTTACTCAAATCTAATGGATATTTTTCAAAATGATATTCAAAACACATGATGAGATGTCGACCCTTTTATTGCTAGTTTTGTAAGCCTTTAAGGCATACACTCTTAGGATAACTAAAAATATATGAATAATAATCAGATTGATTTATATTAGGAATCATAAAAACATTCAACAAAACTAAGTATAAAAATTAGTTTTAATATTAATTGAAACTTCATTTTTGTAATTTGCAAATAAAAATATCATAAATTAATAGAGAAATAAATCGTCGATCGATTTATTTGTTATTGAATTTATGAATACTACACAAAAATAAGTGGAGGACTGGGAGGTGAGTAGAGTGGCAACAGGTGAGTGCCAGTGATATTACAGATACAGATAGAGACTGATAGAGTGTTTTTCAAACAAACTTCATTGAAGTTTGTATCATAAATAATACTTACCATATTTTGACTTTACATGGAATTTCTTATATTCTCGAAATACTATCAAAAATTTCTGGAAATATCGAAACCTTTTTCCACTAACTTATAATCTGAGTTCAGCATAGCTGCTTTAAGGCATACACTCTTAGGATAACTAAAAATATATGAATAATAATCAGATTGATTTATATTAGGAATCATAAAAACATTGAACAAAACTAAGTATAAAAATTAGTTTTAATATTAATTGAAACTTCATTTTTGTAATTTGCAAATAAAAATATCATAAATTAATAGAGAAATAAATGAATGATCGATTTATTTGTTATTGAATTTATTAATACTACACAAAAATAAGTGGAGGACTGGGAGGTGAGTAGAGTGGCAACAGGTGAGTGCCAGTGATATTACAGATACAGATAGAGACTGATAGAGTGTTTTTCAAACAAACTTCATTGAAGTTTGTCTAATGTTTGCGTTTCCGGCAATACTTATCTGCAAAAAAGTATAATGTGTTCAAAAAGTGGTCATAATTTCTAACTGCTATATAATTTGCGGCTAATTTGGCTCTAAGTTTTACTTTTCTTGAGAACACACCTCACGTCCCGAAAATAATAATAACTGATTTTAACACATACTAAGGGCTCACTATTTATACAATACTTATGCTCCAGTATATGATATCATAAATATAGTGAACAAGAATTATGCTTTCAATCCCTCAGCTGTTGTGCACTGTTTTCACTGTTGGCGGCGAATAGACAACTACTGCATAACTAAACTCGAGTTTAACCTCATATATGGTCTCTCACGTTAAAATCTCATTAAGCAATTGCCCCGACCTTACCGTACACTATACTACAGTATTAATATATCGTCTATACATAATACCCCACAACCAGTACTCCCTTATTGTTTGCAAACTTTGCAAACTTTGCAAACCTCATATAAAACCTATGAATGATAATATTGTTTTTATAACAACTTATTTTCGTGTTTATTAATAATATTATGACAAAAATGATTAACTTTTAGATATTTCTCAATAATACTTAATAAACATGTTATTAATTATATTATATGAAAACCATTAATAAAATATTCATTTTATTTTTGTAACTTCTGTTCAAATAAGTATTTTTATATAAAAATTCTCGTTATGGCTTATAATTAATGTATTGATATTAAAAAAGCAAAAATATTTTACGTAATTATAATATAATTATTGATAATTGAAAGAATGGCATAGAGATTGTAAAATTATTAGTTTCAATGATAATTGTATTTCAATACCCAGCTGTTCAATAAATCCATTTATACACAAAGTTTTTTTTTATAAACATTTATCTGTTTAATTATTTGATTTTAATATGAATGCAAAAATTAATTAATATAATATATTCATATTATTTGTTTGTCATTATGGTAAAAAAGTACACGTATTGCAAATATCATTTAACATCAATGTCATGTAAAATATTTAAAACTTTCAATTTATACAAAATTTGTGTTTTGGTTAGTATTTGGTGAGAGATAGCGAGTGTTGAGTGAGTTGTGAGAGGGATGTAGTGGTGGGCCATAGTATGGCATACTATTGAGCACTTATAAGCGCAATGAATGCCGGCGCTGCCCTTGACATTGACCAATACACCTAAGCTGTCAGATATTCACCAATATTTTGGCTGCAATTACTTGAATTGTATTCAAGCGATCGATATCTTGTTTTAAGAGTTTTAAAGGGCTATAAAAAAATATTTTAAAAGGAATAATATTTTTTCAAATCAAATAAATATTAGCAAAAATCACTTAAAAGTTCGTTCAAACAAAATAATGATCATTAGTTGGGTTCACATACAAGTCCTGTACATTCAGTATTATATAAGTTAAGTATATTCATAGATAGGGTTATATTATGTAAGGGTTGTGAATGGCTTTCCTCTTTCTTATTAGTATTTGGATATAACTTATAATTTGTCTGTCAGTATATACAGTGTATTTGTCTCCTAATATACTTAATACTAATTCCTATTTCTATTTCTCTATTCATACAAACTTTATAAGATTTTTTTCAAACCCTTAGCATGGATATAACTTATAATTTGTCTGTCAGTATACACAGTGTATTTGTCTCCTAATATACTTAATACTAATTCCTATTTCTATTTCTCTATTCATACAAATCTTATAACATTTTTTTCAAACCCTTAGCGAAGAGTAAAAATTATAATTTAATAATATTTTTATTATAGCCATTAATAATTGAATGTCTCTTCAAGTGTAGACTTATTAGACGGTTGTCTCTCTTCGTCTGCATATTTCTACTCATCTTTAGAGATAATCTTTGCTTCAGAAACATATAATTACTATTCATCAGACTCTCAGTGAATATCATTTTGTGGAAATACATTAACATTTTTATCGTACGTACAGACAGTAGTCGTAAAGATATGTAATATTATAATAATAACTAATTTTTATACAATCATTAATTGATGTTCTCATGGATGGGGTCATCAATTGCTATACAAATGCCTAAAACATCAAAACTCTTCTCCAAAATGTTCATTAACTGACTTTTAATAACTTTACTTAAGAGTTGTATATACACTGTATACCAGTGTATCAAACAGCCATACCAGTGCTCCCGTCAATGCCTGTCCTCTCCTACCTCTTAGATCTCTCTCTCTCTCCCTTTCCACTCTATGTGTGCCGTTCACTGGGGTTTCATAATAAACAAAAATACAGCCAAAATCAACACACGATTAAACTCTAATTATTTGATTTTGTCTGACGATTGCATTTCAATCATATTTGTAATTTCAATATTTTCTCCTCAATAGCAAATCAGTCATGAAATCTGATAAACGGATCATAAATCAAAATTTTTTCTAACCATACATTTAATCGTCTTTTATTAAAATATTTTGAGAACTATTAATATTTTTCTAATCAAATTAAAAATGAATACATTGAATAAATTAAACTTATTTTTTCAACAAATTTTGTTCAAAATGCTACTAAACATACTAAACATTCATTAAGTATATCGATAGAAATATTTCATAATTAGTTGATTTGAAACAGTTTAGAGAAAATTAATACAAAATAAAAGACATAAAATAATTGGCAATAATTTCGATGCAAAAACTTATTACCGGTTAAGAGAGATATAATGAAAAATAAATATAAATGTACACTAATTATTAATTGGCAATTATAGTCTATTGGTTATAAAAATTAATTTTAAAATTTTATTTATATCATTGGTATGCAAATTCAAATAGAGTTTATATAATACTGTCGTTTCAATAAATAGGTTAATGAAAGTGTGGATTAAATATTAAGATTTATTTGTAGCAATAAAATAATGCATGGTTTAATTACTAAAATAAAATCAATTCACTGGAAAATAGTGATTTTGAAAAAATACATTTTATATTATGCGTCAAAATAGAGATTTACAGAAATATGTGTAAACTTTAATTAAATTGAAGAAAACGAAAGAAAAAGCAATTTTTGAAATATATTTTGTAACAAATGTTTAATTTGCAGAAAACATATCATTTAGAAATAAAATGCTTTTTTTGAGTGAAAAACGAATAAAAATATAATAAATAAGAAATTTATAGGAATTTGAAGCGTCGATACAAAAGTGGAAGCGCTCTCATGGCTTACGGCCGACTCCCGTATCTCTACGGCTGTCATCCCTGTGCTCTGCATCCCTGTGCCGGTGATGTCATGCGCGAGGCGTGCCTACCGGAGTCCGGCCTTATGTGTGTCCTATCAATTAGGACTGTGTTGTTGTGTAGAGCGAAGTGTGTCTGTAGTGAACACTTCTTATTTCATTTCTCGTATTTTCATTTCTCTATGATTTTCATCATCGGATACGACGACCCCATCATATGAACGGTGTTTGCGTTTGTGTCGGTCGGCCCACAATCGCGCAAAACTACGCAAAACTATTGTATAAACGCTCACATCGTGTGTCCATCATATTTCCAACACTTATTGATACCCAATAAGTAATTGTCGTACAAAACCAAAAGTTGGGCTCAACTTTATATATGAGATACACTTGTTTTAATGCAATAAATAATTGTTTTATTTGCATTAAATGATATTTCATATATTTGTGACCCATTTCTGAACGATTATAATGAAGTGGTGTTTGAGTTAAGGACTAAAAAACTTTTTTATATGAAAAACTGATTTGAAGGCCAATTAGTTAACGAAATGTCTCGACGCAAACAATCTCGTCCTCAACACATAGCCGCCAATGACGACGACCTCTCACCCCTTCCCGACCACTCCGGTAAGTGTTTGACACGTTTTTTGCTTTTTCCCACTTTTTACTTATTTTGTACTCTTTTCTGAATGCAAGTCAAGTGTATTCCTATCGCTCTTCAAGTTTTATTGCATTGCATTGCTCTGCATATACTGTACTATACTTACACGAGTTATTCAATTCCGTAATTTAATTCAATATTTTTTTATGTTAACTTATATGACAATTGAATTGATAAATATTTGGATATAAAGTACATGGATGCAATACAATGTAGAGTATAGTGATTAGAGTTGATGGTTGTGTTGAGTTGGCCTGGAGTTTCAGGGCAACGGTGTCGGTGGAGTGAGAGCTGTCAGTCTCTGTAATAAGTTGAGTGAAAAACAGCTAAATATACAATAACTCTATTTGAGAAATCTTTTGTTGTGCTTATATTGAGATAATGTAGACATACAGTGAATACACATTTTTCGAGTACATTTTGTGTCGAAAAACTTATTTTGATTTCCAGTATAACAGACTCAAAGGATTTCGAGTATTGTTGTTATGCCCCCCAAACTAATTCCCATCAGATTATAGTTGTTGTGTTCATACGTACAAACTTTTTGCTCCATTATATGAGTTATCAAAAAATCCCCGTCCATTTGGTGCTCATATGCATATATATACCAAATATTGTATATGAAATGAACGCGTCCGTGCATATAAGTGTTAGTAATATAAGCCTTTTGACTGGAAAAATGTTTTATGATCGTTATGGACATTGGCCTAAACAATCCGGATATAAATTCAATTATTTCGCTCCCAATAAGAGCACCAAAAAGATCACACTCTGTCTCCACAATCGCTGTCTCTATCAATACATATCAAATGTATTTCAAGTTCAACGCTCTGTCCATCTCTGGAGTGATTGCAAGCAAATAATGATTTAATACATCTTTTAGAGTCTTATCTTTATTTAAATTTTCATATTAAGGATTATCGCACCTATACTTTTGAAAATAAATATGAATTTCGCTTAAATATCATATAAAGCGCTCGAAGGGATTCGAGATTTTTGTTTTATCATTAATATATATCACCTGTTTTTGAGTCCTTATATCAAATTGAATTTATATGATATTTATAAGCACTACACCGCCGGCACTGCCAGTTGAGCCCACTTTATATATACCACTGTATGATATTGTGTCTGCACTTCATATTTGTGTTATTACTAATTGTATGAAATTAAGATTATATTTATGTCGCAAAATTATTTATAATATAATATGACATTTCTGAGACTTTTTCTATTTTTCTCACTCTTAAACTACTTTAGAGACAGAGTTATGAAAATAAATATTAAGAGAAAAAAAGCGCAAATGTCAGCACTTGTTGTGTGGAGGAAAGGCATATACAGAGCTAAGTCTTAGTCACACGTTTAGTTGATGTAAAGAAAGCATCGTTTGGTTTAGAGATTTGTGAAACACAAGAATCCCTGTGCTCTGCATCCCTGTGCTCCGCACTGACAAGTGAGACCTCACTCCAGCAAACCCTATGAGCGCTATGGGTCTCAATGTTTTCAATGCTCTCTCAATAATGGCATCACTTGTTCTCTCTCTCTCTCTCTCTCCCTCTCTCTGTGTCTCACTGTTGGGATTCATTCACAGATTATTGTCTTTCATTTTATTCTAATCTTTTTAATCGCTTTTATACTTTAAAAAACTTTGAGACCAACTCTTGAGATAAAAATGAGACAAATATTTGAGCAATACATTTATGAGGGCATAACATAAATACATTTTCTAAAATAAAATTCTTCGCTTATTATCTTCCATTATTATCTCATAGTCTTGTTTTTACAATTGTTATAATTGTATAGTCATTAAAGTATACAATTCCAGAAATTCACTCATAAGTAAAGTTACTTTTAATAAGTGACTCGGAATTCATGTGATGCTCACTGACTGCCTGTGCTCTGACTGCCTGTGCTCTGCCAGCAAATATGGATTGCACTCAATGGTGAGACTTATGGAAAACAACAGAACTTTGAGTTATTTTTAACAAATATAACTCATATTATATAAGCGTTAAGATGTGGTCCACGAGGGGAGCGATGAGAATACATATATATTTAGATATACACACCAAATGCCTACACTTTGACTGCTTTCCCAACGCTTTTCCTTTCATTCATTCATACATTGAGTCCCAGAAATGTTACCAACATTTCTCATATTTATTGTTATGATTACAACAAACGATCGTAAATCTTATTTTATGAATAAAAACTCAATTATATGTTAATTTATACGGCATTAGTACTTCTTTGGCCCACATTTATTAAAGTTTGAGATTTATTTGATTTTTAAAAATTCACTGTTTCTATAATTATAACACCGATGACTGAGTGGTACTGTAGAGTACAGTAGTGTTTGTATGAATTACACAATTGATGTACAATTTGGCAAAATATACATTTCTTATTGTATCCTCATTTCTATTATTCACATTTTTTGGATGCCATCCAATTAAATATAGCAAACATTTTGTAAAATTATATTTTATTTAACTTTAAATTATGTTTGAAATGTATTTTGAAAATAAATATAAGAAACCCAATGAAGAGATGTATTCATGTGTTTGCATATATCGGTAGACATGCATAGAGTGGTGTCTATGAGCCGCTGATATGACTCTCCTTAGGCCACACTCTCCATACACTTGTGTTATGTTTGCGAACTCAACAAAATAGCTCTGAAATAGCACTCATAGCACAGGGATGATAGCACAGGGATGCGAGACTCCACTGTCTTTTCTTTCCCAGTGTTTTATTTTTTATTTATTTTTGTGTTTCGTATTATTTTCCATACATTACAAAAATTCTCGGCATTTCTAAGTTCCCTAAAAACATAATTCTTTGCTTTCACTGCATTTGTATATCATTTTGTTTTGGCTGAAGAACTGCTAATTGTTAGACAAATGCCAGATATGAGACCCAGTTATCAAACGATCGCCAAATTAAGGCTTACGTGTCTTCAACCAGAAGTAGATTATATGTCAAACATTCAAACATTTATGATATTATTTGATAAACAATCAGCTTTTGAGAGCCACTTATTCCCCTACCAGTCGTCGACTTTTTTTAGCCGGTGTCTCAAAACGGCACAAATTTTTAGCTTCACTTTCATCTGTCATTGTATTCGCTCTGATATTTTAGGTTAAGTTTAGCTCAGAATGAAATGCATTGAAATTTTTGTGAAAATCATATAAAGAATTAGATATTGATACTAATAAGCATAACCTTTGCATACAATAAGCATAACCTCTGGCATAGAATTGATGTCATATATCAATAAATTGGACACAAAAGTAGTTTTATGTGAGATGTTCGGGTCATTTAGTTTGGTGGCGGTTGTGCTCCGAGGGTTTGAACCGGGAAGCGATGGCAAGCGCGTGACTCCAATCCCACATCATATATGTGTTGCGTTTGGAGTCAGACTGAGTGCCCATATATTTATCAATGCTTTCCCTATTGAAAAGGTGGCCAAAGAATAGGAATTGTTAGGAATTGGTGTGAATTGCAGTCAACACGCGCTCTGTTCTGATACATGTGTGCCAAGAGTGCAGTGTATGAGCGCTACCCCAACACCATTAGGTTGTGCCTCAACACAGAGAAAGGGGAACAAAATGTATGTTCTGTTCACTTCTCAATCTATCATTTCAGAAGGCATTGAGTGCCGGTGTGGGGGTGTATGGCATGTATGGCACACTGTGTTCAGTAGTGTCTCTAACGCTGAGCTGCCGGCGCACTGGCCTTCCATTGAGCGCTGGTTAGTGATGGCGATTGTCTCACTCACTCACTCTCGCACTCACTCTCACTCTCTCTTTTGATTGTGTTGTTCCCATAATTTCAATATAAATTCATTTACGGCTTGTGTTGAATACAATCGATGCGTCTGACTATGAAAGGGATGTGAATGGGATGTGAATAGGAGAGCGATTTCGGCAGAAATGATTATATCATAAATGGATGATTGAAATGTTTGAATACATTTGAATTATAATAATCATAATAACACGGGTTAGGCATTAGAGTAACCTCCGCTCTAATAGTGTATATTCTGGCATTAATTCACATCTAAAACATATTTAATGCAATTTATGTACACATATGTGGAGTGAAGTGTGCTTTCAGTCAACGCATCACTGAATCAAAAGAGTCTTTATTTACTGCAAAACATGTAAATCTATGAAAAATGAATTGCTTTCACAAATACAGACCAAATCACTCATAATTACTCTAACATTTCATTTACATTCGCATAACTATTTACTTTATTATAATAATCCTGTTAAACATCACTCAGTATTGAATTTTTGGATTTTATTATAAATATTTTTCAATATATCCTTTTTATTTATTGTGAAACAAAAAATCATTTAAATTATAAAACAATAAATTATACACGAATTGAAGTGAAGTTCAAAATATTCATTAATTGAAAAAATAAATAGCTATGAATAAATCATTCAAAGATAATATAATGTGAAAAAAGAAAAATCAAATTAATGTTTTCTCAAAATTCAATTCTTGACTTCACTTCTTATGTAATTAATAGCAATGTATTTGCAGATCAAATAAAACATGGACACGGAGTTTATTTTAAGATAAAAGTGAATACCTTTTAATCGGTAAATAACTGCTTTCAATGGGTTTTCGTTTCTACTCTAAAGTTTGCAGCAAAACGTTTAGTTCAACACTCGAGCCGTTCGTTTGAAGTGCTTTTGACAATAAGGCTGTGATTATACAATAGATGTGTAGTTGAGGTCAAGAGTAACATAACATTTATATATAGTCTATATTATGAGACCAACTCTTTTGAGAAGAATAATTCAATGCAGACAACAGTCTCTCTCTCTCTCTCTCTCTCTCTCTCTCTCTCTCTCTCTCTATTTAAAAGTAATGATCACAAGCGCCTCACATCTCACTGCAAACCATTTGTGGCCTTTTATTGTCACTTAAACCAAGAGTCGGGAATCGACTTAAAAATGGCAACAATTATTTCATGTCTAATGAATATGATTGGTATTAGATTAGCGCTTACTTAATGTCATTTAATATGAAAATGTCTTTTTTGTCAAATGAAAACATTCTGGAACTCATGTCAAGAATTTCTTTTTTATTTTATCTGTGTTTTTGTATTCATATAATGAAAATGAAATTTATGCCAATTTATTGTGTGTTCTCAACAAATGTATTTTAAGTGCTATTAATAATCATAAATGTTTTTTGTGACTGACTTATGCTTTTAAAAATTTTTGTGACAGAATTACTGCAATAACTGCTCTTAATTTCGAAATAAGTATAACACAAAAAATGGCATTAAGCTTGGCATTATTTGAGTTTTACTAAACTTATTAAACCAAAACTACTAACAGTATAGTGAAGGGTATGGGAGAGCGGGAGTCGACACTTGATGTCATTCTCTGGTTGGAAACCACTCTCTCATTCAATTCATTTCATTGCAATTCTCGGCTCTGATTCATAAGCTCTGCATTAAATTATTAGGAGTTTGTGTTGAGCTATAATAGAGGAGTTATAGCTGTACTCATAGGACTCATATATGGCTCATATTTGCAAAATTAGGAATGGGATCGAAAAGTGTATAAAACATTGAACACTGGAGTAGAGTGAGAGACAGTGGGGGCAGAGGGGGCAGAGGTACTCAACGATAAGTTATGTATTTTGCAAGTATTGCTCATATATTTGTGGAGTTAGTGGCGATTCTCATATCCAAATGATTGCTTTCAGATTTGAGTTGCCTTTCACTCAAACCAATGCAATCTCAGGGGAAAGGAGGCTCTCGTGGCCCGGCTTTGCTCTGTCAGGAATAACAATACCAATTAGACTGACCATCGCTATCAACAGATACACTCCTCAGCCGTTAAGGTCTGACCAGAAATATCATGTTATGACGCATACAGTTATCCAGTGTTTCACATCACTATCACTATCAATACCAAACAAATCCTATTCTCGGAGTCCATACACTAAATAACATTATTATAGCTCTCCTCACAAATCATTATTACTTTTCTTCCTATTTCTCTAAAATTAATCATTTTATGGTTGATTCGCATCACAATTACCGGCAAATAATTTATGAGTTAATTAATGCATTAAACTTAGAATGCATTAAAAAATTAATTAATTTTTCGCT
>CAJPVJ010000951.1:0-19144 GCA_905397405.1 Oppiella nova
AATCAATACTCTATTTCTGCGAAACATTTAGTGTCTTATCGATCAACACAACTGTACGCTACGGATCGAAAGCCCGGAGCGGATAGTCTGTGCCGAACCCACGGGACTGAACGGCACGCAAATCATTCACCTGAATATGAGTGCCGTTCCCGAGGAATGCGGTCCACGACTCGTCTCCACAAACGAGCCGAACGTAACCATACATAAGAAGATCGGTGACAGACATCAGTTCCAGTGCCGAGCGCTGGGAGTGCCGGCCCCTCACATACACTGGATTCTGCCGAATGGGGACGTACTGAACGACACGTCCAACACCATCCACTATCAACTCAAACTCACGGGAAGTCTGCGTCTCTTTCACCTGAAGCCCCGGGACTCCGGTGTCTATCGATGTGTCGCCCAAAACACGTTCGGCTCAGTCATGGCGGCCATGACTCTCATGATAGACAACATTGATTTGCATTTGTATGCGATGACCGTCGCCTCCAATTACGTGACACTCGTAGGCCATTCACCACTCATTTGGTTAAACCAATTGATCGATGAACTAATTGTATGTTTTTGTGGACAGGTATGGAACGGAACGGGCCGTAACTCATTCCACGAGTACCACATCATCTACAAAGTGATGGACGACAGGACGGGCGACGACGAGGCGCCCAACACGACCACCACCCGGAGCCTGAGCGCCGACTCGCCCGGCAAATGGCAGTCGGAGTACGAGTCGGTCACTGTGAACCACGTGTTGCGCTCCTATAGTCTCACGCATTTGGAGCCCAACACCAAGTACTGGATCTGTTTGACGGTGAGGGACGCCGACGCCCACAACGGCTACGTCCAGCTCTCGTGTACGACAGTCGTGACCAAAGCGGCCACACATACGACGGCTACGCCCCTGAAAACGTCGGAGTCGACCAACTTTGCGCTGGCCATCACTCTCAGCGCAACCATTTTGCTCGTCTTCTTCGTCTACTTCGTGTATATGGGACTCAAACGGTATCGCATTCACCGCCAGTACGAGATACCGGCCCCCAAGTTGAGTAACGGTGCCAATAATAACCCCGGTGTTCACAACGACCCCAATTTGCCACACATTCCGCTCGAAAACATTAAGAGTCCACTCATTAAGCATATGAGGCATTGAATTGATATTATATTGTATCGACAAAATTAAATTATTGAAATGCTTTTTATGTTTTATTTTCTAATAAAGTTATATATTTTAGCTAAAAATTAATATTTTATTCACAATTCACTTGTTTCTAACAAAAATCTAAAAGCATGTCTTCAAGAGTTATCATTAGCTTTAATCAATCGTAAGATACATATCATTGTTTGTTAATAAGATAACAAATGTTATTCAAAATAAAGATTTTAATAATTTTACCTTAATATACAATATTGATTTTATATGAATTCAAAACTATTGTAAATGTACCGATATAATTTGCTTTATTAAGCAAAAATAAAAACAAATAATTTTATTTATACGTAATAAACAAATTAAAATTTTTAATATTTTACTAATCAGTGGAAAAATACTTTAAAACATTAAAAAGTAAAATCAAACATTGAATGAAATATCGGTGTCGACATCGCAGCCCTCATTGATATAATGGCGACCCTTGATAACCACATCCAAGTCTTGCCTAATGCCGTCCCCACTCTCAACAAACAATAACTTTTTATCCGCTTTTTGGGAAACATTTTTCACGTAAACTCTTTTGCAAACACTTCTACTTCTGGTGCCAAACAGTTTGCAGACAATAACTCGCAACCAATTACTCCTATGTTTATGTTGTGTCCACCGGAATCGATAGCTATTATTCTTCAATGGCTTATCGGTCACCGTAACTGACATCTCAATTATAGACATCTTATCAATTAGATTAACAAGTTAAATTATAAATTTTGATAACACCATAGGGATATTATTTTGATAATGTTTGTATTATAAAATGTCTATGGTTATTGATAAGATAAATAAAATGCTAGTCCCTTATGGTAAGTGGATTTTAGGAATATTTTAAGTAATATTTTTAGTATAATTATTTAAATCATGTGAATTATTTATATAAAAAGTTGTTTTAAAATGTTCAATGTCAATGTCAAGATTTCCAATCATATTGTAGTGGTATTTACCTGTTTTACATTAGCATAGTCAAATTTAGTAATAAATAACCAGTTCTAATACATTGTTGAAAATGTCAAATACTAATAATAATGAGTTTTGTATAAATTATTCTAAATTATATAATTGAAAATTATCATTGATTATTTTATTTTTTATATTTTAAAAAACATTAACTTTCAATTACAGTAATTTTCAATTGATATAAATTTTGAAAACCTAAATTGGTAAGCATTTTGAAATTTAATTAGATTAATTACATAGAAAATAGTCTATACTATAAGTATCATTATTGTCAAATAGTAGTTAATCGATATTATTAGAGAATTTATTATGTTTTCAAACTTTAATTTATTCAACAAAAAACGCCAAGAAATCAGATTTTAATTCAATTATCTAATACTAGAGTCCAGTAATTATAGTCATTAATTAACTCATAGAAATTCAATCGTTGATTATTACACAAAATCAATGACAAAATAATTAATTATAAAACAAGTTAAGCGTATACTGTACAGTATAACGTATTTTAGTGAATATTAAGTTAATGTGTATTACTTGTAATAGGAAATATAAAAATCAGTATTAATTAGTTTAATAAAACTTTTAAGTATAATGTTTTAATAAACATATTTCAAAAACTTTTAAAAATTATGATACAATTTAATACAAAACCTACCGTTACCTAAAGAATTTAAGATGACATCTATTTGCTTGAATTCACAACACAAATAAATTGTATCACGTTAGTTAATTATTGTATTATAATGAAATACTCTATAATAGTTCACTATTTGTATTAAAGATTAATTTTACAAATAATCTTTGATTTAAAATTCAAGTAAAAATTTTATTTATGTTTATTGTGCATTAATAAACAAAAATTTAGTATATAATAGTACATTATAATTATTGTATTTTCAATGCCAAGAAAACTATTGGCATTAATAAAAGATATATGAATCCATTTTGCATAATAATTATTTTGTGTATGCATAACTTATTATCTGTCATTCAGTACGTTAAAAGTAACTTATTATATAATTTAAATTAATAATAAAACCAATTATTTTATTTAAAATAATTTTTCAAACATTTCAAAGTCAATGTCACATGTAACTAATTAATTGCAGTTTATTTGGGTTTTAAATGCTACCAATTAATTATTCATACAATATAATAAAATAAACAATTATAGTAATAATTAGCATTTGAATCTTAAATACTAATGAAGTTAAATAAATAATTTATCTTAAAGATTTTATCAGTAAATACATAATTAAATGGTATATTATATTTAAAATGATTAATTACGAAAATTAAGTTAGCTTATATTTACATGAATTTATTCAAAAGTAAGGTATTGGTAAAAATGTACATATAAATTAAAAATATAAACGTAAAAAGGAAAGTAAATTATAAAAATACATTTATAAACTTGATAAATTCTAGTAGCTGATACAAAATAAATCATTTAAATATATAAACTATTCTACAAAATCTAAACAACATGATAATAATATTATCAAAAGCTACAAATATAAAACAAGTATACAATTAAAAGGAAAGCCAATAAAACCCAAAACAAAGTGCCGCTAATTGTCCGGAAAAAACGATTTCTTGATGGATGGCGACGTCTCATTATTATACCGGAGGTGATCCTTAACATCAAAGAGGGAACGGCTGCCCACAGGACGCGATACCTCCTCTTCCCGCTCACCCCCTCTGTGTATAACATCAGCCAAACCTGATGTCTGAGCGGAACGGAACATATCGGTGACAAACCGGTCGAACTGGGACTCAGACATCTTCAGTATCTTTTGCGCCAAAGTCAACAGACTGTCCCTCAGACGAGTATCACCCGTCCTTTTAGACCACTGGAGCCAATAGACCAGTTCGTTCAAGTGCTCAATCGACTGGTGTTTTCGCAGCAAATACCGCTCTATCATCTGAATCAGCTCCGGGAGGTCAGCGGTAAAGGCACTGACATATAAGCCAATGATTTCTTTTTCATTGAAGTGGCGGATCCTTTCAGTGTAGATATAGGACAGTAGGCTTTGCATGACTACCGGCGATGTATTAGTCCATGTGATCGACGGTCTGTTCCCAATGATAGGTCGTCTCAATGCAATCCTTACTAAAGTCTGCAGTTTATCGGATCGGGCGGCCAGTATCGCCCGGTGCGCACAGAAACGGGTCGTTTGGTTACCATTTATGTCATCTCTGATGTTGATATTAATATCGCAGAACTCCCTGTCCATCAACAGCTTTTCGCCCAGAGTCTGTAAGCCATGGCACCTGTATTTACCACTCATTACATTATTAAATGTTAATTTTTCCCACACTTCAGTCATATCCGTTTCGTGATCCTCGTGTGTGTCCTCGTGATCGGGATATTTTGAGTGGTGGTTGAGCTCCGGTAGGGGTTCCGACACTTGATTCAGAATAAACACTTTCCAATGACCCGAAAATCTAGGCTCACGGTTAGTGGTATAACCGCCAGAAATATTGTCCCAATCGATAGATAATATAAGTAAGAAATACAGTATATTTCCCATTGTATTAGGATTTAAAACTTATTATTTAAATTATAAAAATTACAATATTTCTGCATTTATATATAGCATATTTGTTTATTTTTAGTTTTTTAACATATCATTTAAATTGGAATTTAAATTAATTTTATTGTAAAAATCAATTAAATTAATTAGGATTTAATGTAAATATAGTTGAAATGAAAGGATTTAGATGTCAATGTCGAGTGGATTTGCTATACGTGTGGGAAATGTCAGTATTTTTGAATAGAAGGGCATTCATATTCATCTGATATATGAATGCAATATTCAGTTAACAATAGAAATAAATTTATAATTATAATAATAAAACCAAGCAATTATCTGTTATTAAACTCATTTACAAAACCTTTTATATTAACAATACAAAAGTAATAGTAAAGGCATTCAGATGTAAAATCCACATGTGATGAGACCACATAGGGTTTGATAGAAATTGATTTTTAAAAACAAATACTGTACTTGAAATAAAATGAATTTTACATAATGAATGAAAATAGCTTATCAAAAATTTTGATCGACATTTAATTATGCTTGATGGTTAAAATTGTGTGAAAACATAAGATTGATATGGATTATTATTTATAATTAGAGTATTGTGTTTACATTTTACATTTCTATTCAATTAATTTTTATATCTGTCTTGAAATTAATTCTATTCATTTTCAAATGGATTTTCATTAATAAACATTTTTAGAGACACTTATACTATAACTTAATATAATTTAAATAAATTTTAATCTAAATTTTTTTTAAAACTTACTTAATCCAATTAGAATAAATATATTTGCTAGATTAATTATTGTGGCATTAATTTATATTATTAGTGATTTAAAGTGTATGAGATCAAAATATGCAAATAGTTTTATTAAAATATATTAAAAATATTGTAAGTTATACAGACAAATTTTATAAATGCTGTTTAAAAAGTTATTTTTGATAAACTTATTAAAAATAAAACAAAAATAGTACAGTAATTTAGTCAAAATATAGTGTGTATTATATAAATTTAGATGTACAGTAGGAACCTCAGTTTCAGGTAGTTTAGGGAAATTACCTTTTTTAACTTATTTTTTACTAATTTTTATTTTTGAAATAACATTGTGTTTATCAGACAGAAAAATCCCATCAAGCAATTTTAAAACTATTGCTCATATATTATATTAATGTCGGGTCAATATTATAATAATTGACAATTCATTATATTAATTTTAAAGGGGCAATAAATGAATTAATTCTTATTGAATTATATATGAATTATTCTATCTAGGGTTTACCNCAATAAATGAATTAATTCTTATTGAATTATATATGAATTATTCTATCTAGGGTTTACCTGCTCAGAGTTTTTTACTCATTTTGCTACCTGAAACTGAGGTTCCTAGTACAGTATAATTTAGACATTAATTTTGATAATAAATATCCAATAATATTGACAAATACTTAGATATCTTTCATATAAGGGGGAGACCTTTCACTGCCGTTTGGTTGGGTTCTGTTGTCATATTTCTTGTCCTTTAGTTCGCCGAGAGTTCGTATTTTTGAGTCCGGGAGTCCATCAACACGATCCTTATCCCTGTCCCTCTCACTATCCCTTTCTTTATCCCTTTCTTTATCTCTTTCTCTAACCCTCTCCCTATCCCTCTCCCTATCCCTCTCTCTATCCCTCTCACTATCCCTCTCTCTATCTCTATCTACATTTCTATCCCTATCTCTGCCCTCATCTCTATCCCTTTCCCAATACTTAACTCTATCTCTATCTCCATCCCTATCCCTATGCCGGTCATCTACAGGGAGAAGTACTGACTTGCGATCCCCTGGTTTACCATCCCTGTCGAAGTCACGCTTTTCACTATCATTAACGGAACGGCATATGTCTTCAACAAAGTTTTCAAACTCCTTTTCAGTCATCTTTAATATCTTGCGCGCGATTACCAGCAAAAACTCCTTAAGCCTGGAGTTACCGGTGCGATGGGCCCACCGGAGCCAATAGACCAGTTCGCTCAGGTGTGTCACGGTATTGAACTTCTCGTACAAATACAACTCAATCATTTCGATGAGCTCCGGGAGCTCGGCGAAATAGGCCGTCACGTACAGGCCTATGATGTCCCGAGGGTTGAAGTCCGGTATGCGTTCCGTATAGATGTAAGTCAACACATACTTGAGTACCGATGGCGATACGTCCGGCCAATCTATTTGAGGCTTTCCGTCCGCGCCGGGACGTCTCAAGGCGTCCCTCACGTATCGGTCCAAGCGCTGGGATCTGACGGTCAGAAACGCCCGGTGCGCACAGAATCGTTGGGTTTGGTTGTAGTTTCGGTCGTCCTTTACGTAGATATAGATATCGCAAAATTCCCGGTTCGCCAACATCTTTTCGCCTATGGTTTGTATGCTATGGCACCGGTAGGTATTGCTGGTGACCGACTCAAACGTGATTTTACCTCCCATTCCCTGTGGCGGCTCAATCTCGTAGTCATCGTAGTCCTTGTATTTGCCAGGCATGGGCACCGGTATGTATTGCCATTTCTGCCGACGCTTTCTCGACGCCTCACCCGACTTAATACATATGAACACAATTACGGCTAAGAAAACTAATAACACTTTTGATCGCATTATTAGCTTATAGTCTAATATTACAATCAAACTAAAAGTGTATATGTTTTAAGACATTTTAGATTGTGTTTAAAATTTTTAATTATGTGTTCAGTTTATATAACAATTTAGATCTGGTTTTTATGTAGTGATAAATTAGGTGATTCATGTTAATTTAAATTTATAATTTACCGGTTGTTTAAAATTTTAAAATACAAATAAAAATACGTTGATTTCAATGTCAAGTTTAAGTGGACAGACAATCTATAATTAGTTTAACATTTACATAAGAATAGCACTAAAATGAATACGTTAATAAAGTATCAACATAACACTGTACATGGTGTTATCATATATTTTTAAAATTCATTTAAATTGTACTGTACTGTCAGTATTTCTTTAAATTAAAATTAAAATACATTATAGTATTCATTTAAATAATAGATTATATTTTAATAAACATTATATTGTAAAGGAGATAATGAGCTTGCATTCAGTAAATAGATAATAATAACATTTATATAAAATGTTTTACAATGAGCTAATTATGGATTCATAAAATAATTATATTAATTATTATTAAATAAGTTGTCGATTAAATTAGGAAATTATAATCTGTTTAAAAATTATATATTGTAATACAATGTTTAAAGATTATGGCATCTAATAAATTATATTGCTATAATTATTATGAAAAGTTTGTTTCATGTTTTATTAGCAATGAAAAATTAATATAATTATAATTGAATCGATTTCATTGTAAATGGTTAATTACTGCTCTAAGGCAAGTGTTAAATGCTCTCATTTTATAATAATTAAAGGGTTTTAATTTTTAAGTATTGATCTATACTTTATGCATTATTTCTATAGTATTTATTTTATCATAATTTTATAATTTAAATAAAAGTTATTTTGTAAAATTCATTTCATTTAATTTGGCGCTACTTTAAATATAATTAATTTTCTATACTAATTGCAAAATAAAATGATGAACTTAATTGACCAATTATTAATTAAACCATTACGATAATTTTGTAAATAAACATTAATTTTTGTTTAATTAAGGTTTTATTTGTTTTATTAAATATTGATATTTAGCTTAAGTTATATAACTGGTCAATTAAAGATCAAATATTGTATTATTAAAATTTCCCAAAAGCGACTAATAAATATTCATTAGTATTTAGAAATTAATATAATCTATTATTAAAATTATGAATTATTAAATTATTAATTTATCATTTAACTTTACAAAGTCTTTAGTTATTTAAATACATTTAAAAATAAAATTTTTAATCATTTTTAAATATAATAGTCTATAAATATTAATAACCAGAATAATAGGTAAATTGACCAAAAAACTAACCAAACATACTGTCCCCTAATAAAGTATGGGTGTATATAAAGACCAGAAAAATTGATTGGAAACTTTAATTCTATATAAATATATTAAATGCATTTTAATATATTATATATGAGAATTCATTAGCAATATAAAAATGACTTCAATATTATCGCTCATAGTTGTCATAATAGTTACAGCGTATGGGTTGGGAACGGTATCCGGAGACCTATCACGAGATGGTGACAGACCATCGGTTTACAAACCCCGGACCCCCTCGTTTACAACACGACCGCTGGTAACGAGACAATGGGAATGGGGTGGGACTGGTGGTGGTGGACAACGAGTGTTAGGCGGTGGAGGTTTAAGATACTCGCGTTTTATGTCCATAATTAGTGGCCAACAAACGTGTCCGTCCCTTCAGGACATGGGATGGCGGTTGTACAGGGACTCCGAGTACTGCGATATGGTATTTGACGTAAATGGTGGGCGCAGGTATGACAACGAGACGGCAGACTTTTGCGTACACCGGGCTATACTGGCCGTACGATCAGACAAATTGCGAAAACTTATTACAGACGCCCTGAGAGATCAGCCCGGAGTGAGACGTCCGGTGCTCAAGTGGCCGGACATGTCGCCCGACATATTCAAGTATCTCAAGCAATATGTATACACAGAACAGATGGAGAACTTTGACGTCCAGAGGCAGACCATTGGGCTCTATGTGGGCGCCTATTTGGCCGGACTATCCGAGTTGACCGAAATCATCGAGGAATACCTGAGCGAATCGGACAGCCATCTAGAAATGTTGGAAGATATCATATATTACTTGCGGTGGTCTCACAGCCATCGTGAGGAACGCCTCAAAGAGTTTCTGATGAATTATAACTCCTTTTATAAGGCTTACAGACTTGCTCTCAAGAAGCATAAGGAGCTCCTAAACACGCTTTATGCCGAGTGAGAACCTTTCCCTCCCCTGTCCCTAATGCTGTCTCTAATACAGGGTAACCACGGCAGGAATCGAGACAGAGATCGGGACCGGGAGTCGGATAGAGAGCGGGATCGGGATGTAGACAAAGATCGCGACCGTAATCGTAATCCTATTAGGAGTGTTAGTGTAGACAAAGCTGCGTGAAAATTATATGCACTTAATTAATGGACCTGGATATTTGGCACAATTTTTTATGTTTATTAATACTTCTTTGTGTTTTATTAATTTTGAATTCTTACTTTATATAATTAATCACATATTTCTATTACATATTATATAATAATATTTTCGTTAATGTATTTTATTTTAATTCTTGTTTGTTATTGATTGTTTTGTGTTTGTCAATTTCTTATGTGTATTGTTATTTTCTTGTGTAAATACAGTGTAACCAAATAATTTCTTTAAACAAATAAATGTTTGCATTTAAATCAATTGATTTGTTATTAGTACACTTTGATTATTATTATCGAAAATGTATATTTATCATAATCGTATGAAAATTAATTTTTAAAACTCACTCACCTAAACACAAATAAAAGTTATGGTTAAGATAAACTCTTGTTATACAGTTTACATAAAATTTTATAATATTTAAGTGTTTAATCTATAAATTGGGGAATCATTCAATTCATGGTGTTTTTATATGAGATTTCAATTAATTTCAGAAATAGTAAAATTGTCATTGATATAATCTAAAAATAAAAACATGATTATATTATTAATATGGAAAATTACTTTTGAATTTCACAAAACTATTCAGACCTCATATCCTCGCATATAATTAATAATAAATAATTTCCAGCAATAAAATCCAACCCTTTTCTCACCATTTCTTATGACTAAATTCTGTAACTATTAATACAAAAGTAACATTATAACTAAATAAGATTATTTCTCAAATTAAAATAAATTACTCACTTTTAATTTCATATTGATTGATACCCTAGCACATTTTAAATATAAGGTGTTTAATATGTCATACGATTTGTTAGACTCCATAAACACTTTGGATGTGATTTGAATCGTGAATAACAGTATAGTAATGTATAAAATATTAAAACATGAAAACAAAAATCTAATAATAAGTGTGGTTTTGCCATAAAATGCCAAATAAGTGAGGGATGCTATCACTGAACTGATTGTTATCCAAATGATTGCCAAGAATTTGGACCAATAATTGCTATTATATTCGTCTATCTCTTCATAGCATTTATAGTATAGTTTCATAATTTGAGCCAATTTTGAAATATCATTATTGTGAATAAATGCTTTCAGATGTGTATTCAATGCCTTAAGTTTACAATTGAGATAATATGTGATTATGAAGAAGTATATGAATTGCCAGATAATTATGTTATAGTAATAGTGGATACTTATAGCCCATACTATGGCATGTGGTATGACTACTATTAGCAAGGTATCCAGTGATACATTTGTCGAAAATAAAATCAAAACCGTAATAAATGTGAAAATTGGCAACGACTTTAGATTTAATTTACCCAATAATATAGTAATTTTGCTTAGTTTTAGTAAATTATATATCAATTTCTTATCGTTGAGACCAATACTTTCCGGTGTTATCACAGATGACATCATTTTAAATACGGATAAATACGTGGGTTTTATATCCAGTTTATAGAGTATATAGTTCTGGATTTGTCCTAAAAATGGTATCAATACTGTAAGTATGACCAGGGTATTAGCTTGAAGTCTAGCACCGGTAAAGTATCCCAGATCACCAGAATATACATAATAGTCTTTTGATTGCTCCGGTATTACCAGTAATATGATGTGTCGGACCAGTAGTTGAGTTAATACGAGAAATACGAGAAATGGTTTGTGAAATACATTACGTTTTGTGTCTTCGTATGAATACAACGAGAGGCCAATGGAGTAGAGATGAGAACCGGCAGAAGGGATGACCAGTTTTTCGGGCAAATGCCGGTGCGGTTTCAGTTCATTCATTGTCAATGACATCGTATGGGTTTTCATACCAGAGATTATGTCTTGAAATAAATGTTTGAATATATGTTGAGATCAGTATATTTACAAATTCAATTGTAATGTGATTAATGGTTTTAAAATATTATTTTCACTGCCATTGAGTTTAATGTAATTTAAGTTGTGGTGTGAACTGGATTTCTATATTAATAAAAATTTATTCACGCAATGCTAGTATAATATAAATAATATTAATAGTTTTGCAAACATTAACAATGAACTGAAATATAGTCCTTAAATATTTTTCTTTAACATAAAATTTATATAAAATTCTTTTGATTAGCTATAGATTATTTATATATTTATATTTATGAAAACATAAAACTTTTTTATAAAATATATTGAATCACGTTTATATGAATTTGCATAATTTTAATGTTTTTTATACAGATGTACTAGTGTCAATAATTGAGCTTTTTTATAAACACATTTGGTGCAGCTCATTAATATACAATTTAACGGAATTTAAATAGATACAATTGTTCACTAATTATTTGATCAACTTATTTCAATTATGTTTAATTAATTGTTTAAGTATTTAAACAAGTTTTAATTAATTTGAACCCAAGATTTTTCGTTCATTATAATTAATTTTTTATTTTAATCGTTTATTAATTACATAAATATAAATAAATTTGACATTTTACAAACAAAAATTTTTAATAAAATATTTTAAGATAGTAAATGTCAAGTAATAGATTATAATCAAATTTCTTTTTAATACATATTGTTTGTTTATATATTACTATAATTAATACTATTTTAATTTTACTATAAAGTTAAATTTTGCTAACTAAAACTTAAATAATATAGTCATAAAATACTTGAAAAATTAGTTTAACTTAACATTAACACCTAAACTAATAAACATAATCTGTATTTTTGTTTATACTAATATTTATCTACAATAATAAAGTGTTCATTATACAGTAACATGTAGAATTAAATGCATAATTTTCAGGTTACCAATAAGGTTAATTTTATTTTCACAAATTAAAAGAATAACAAAATAACAATGACATTTTAGTTGTATTGGGTCGGTTGTCCAATATGTATTAAATATAAAATAATGTACTAGTTAACAATTACAGAATAATTATAACCAAAAAGTTATAAGTTCATTTTAACAGTATTATTCAATTAATTGCTTCTCAGTACTTATGCGCCTAACCTATTATAATAATGAACTAGAATAAATTCATTCAAGTTGATATGTACTCATTAAATGTTAAGTTTAGATTAATTGCGTTAATTGATAATAAAGTGTGTTTATAATTATTTAATTCTATGCACTTCTAGTATTTTAAGTAAATGCAATAAATGGACTCAATATTAACATTATTTTATTAACCCAACTATTATGTCAGAAATTAAATACAATAGAAAAGGTTATTTGTTGTCAATTAACATTAGCTGCCCATTGAAGTGTCCACAAAATAAACTTTTCTATTGTACTTTATATTATATTTAAAATTTGTACTCCAATGACAATTGTTAAATATGAATATTGAATATTATTATCTATAATTAAAAATTAATATTTTCATTACATGTACATAAATTAGTTTTCAAAACATATTGAAATAAACTAAAATTGACATTTTAGGATTCATTATTTAGCGACTTAAAATTTATTAGAATTTATTAAAGTACCGTTATATAAATAATGTAATAATTGCACAATTTTTTATTAGCGAGATTACCATGATACTAGTAAACACTTAAATTTAATAAATGCTATACAGTATATTTGCTTACATAGAATATACAGCAAAAGTTTTATATAAAATATTTTATTTCTATGTCTACATTAATGGTTGTATGAACTTTTTACTTTATATTACTGTTTATCAGATTATTGTGTCTTAATAATCATTTCCATAAAATTAAATACACAAAAATGTTCATAAGTTATTATAATACAAACAGACTTTGTTTCTAATTAATTTACATTGCAAAATATTATGAAACTTAAAATAACTTGAAAACAAAGACATCTAATAATAGACTGTTTTGCGAAATATTGCACTCATTTTGTGATTTCAATGAATTTCAGGAATGAGAGCCCAATGATAGTCAAAATCTAGTGAATGATAAAACAAAACATTAAGCAAATAACTTTATAAAAACTTAGCAATTTACTTCATAGCCTCTGAAACGATCAATAATGAAGAACTTCCAGCAATAAAATCCAACTCTTTTTTGGCCCAACCTCTCGATTAAACTCATTAACTATTGACGACATTATAGACATAATTAAAACAAACTTTATATACAATTGATACTCACTTTAAACTTGATTAAAACTGATTTTTGTTTTTCAGTTGCGAGTGAATTGAGTAGTAATATCCATAATTTTCGGGCCAGTGAGTCATCCCTACTCTTTACCTATTATTTATCATCTTACTCATCATTAACATAGCGTTTATATCTCTACTATTAGGACTGGTAATCATACCTAAATGATATGTCCACAATGTAGATCATGAATGTGATTATGGAGCTGATCAGGGTCCAGAATATGGCCAAATATACAGACCAGTAGTTTGTATTATATTCATGTATCTCCAGAAATAAGTTATTATATTCACGAATAAATTCTTGAATCTTATAATTGTTTTCGCATTCAATAAGCCGTTTATCAATTGACTGTAGTTTGAGATTTACATAATAGTTAATAATAAAGTAATAGACTGTTTGCCAAATAAGGATAAGATAGACATACTGTCCCATCAATGAGAAGAGTATACTTTGCGGGAATGCAATGAATATGATTTGATTGACTGTTAGTTTTAATGAGAATAATAGGAAAACTACGATAAAAATCAAGTAAAATGTAATGTTTGCGAAGTACTGGGTCAATGTCAGTGTAATTAACGACTTTACATATTCGAATATTTGCTCTACAGACAGATTTTATGGCTGTTAAAATCCCGACTGGTATGGCCTGTCGTATAGTTTGTGATTATTTAGCGACCCCAAATGTGGAAAGGATATCAATAAGTAATAAAGACATTGCGATAGTATGGAGAGTATTATGATATTCACGATAACAATGCATCCAATTATTCTGACGGGTTTCTTCACACACCGGAGAGGATACTCCCGTATCTTTATCATTAGGGAAAGGCCATCCTTATATCTGTGGTTTACAGAATACTCTCTATCGTTACTTTACCATTTGTGCTCTTAGCCTACTAATAATGGACTTCTGTTGCCATTCATGGGTTTATAGAGTGAGAGACCAATCCTATAGAAATGGGTTCCCGCGTGAGGGATGACCATTGATTGCGGCAATACTTTGTCTATTTTTAGCTCATTTTCAATGTCATCAACTTTACCACTGCACTTTTTACGATATAGTTTAATTTGATTTAACCTGTTGAATTTTTAAAAATTAATATTTTTTAAAAACATGTAATATCTCATATTTTATATAATATTTTAACAGTTTATTGCTTGAATATTTACCTGGTGGCAAGTGAAATCTTTTTGGCGTAAACGAAAAGCATGTCGAGCACAATATTTATAAAATGATACAATTTAGTATATATATACAAATGATACACATATATTTTAGTACATAAAATATTTGTTAATAAAAGGGTCATCAATACTTTGAAACTAAAACTATATCAATTTATTTGATTGATATTATTATGCTATTTATAGTTTTCAAACAAAAGAGTAAATTTATTTGCTGAACACACAATAGTTTGTAAAAATGATACATAAAAATATAGAAACACAATACGAGATAATATTTTGTTTTGAACTCAACCCAAGACATTGAGAAAATGCGAAACATTTCCAAAATAAGATAATATTTTATATAATATAAAAATATAACCAAATTCATAATTAAAATTGTTTTCACAGAATATTATTAATGAATTACTGGGTTGTTGATGCAATTTATTAACGATTTTGTGACAGTAATTATTTATAAAGATTTATAACTTTAATTCATGTAATTTTATTGTTTATAAATATAATATAGGTTTTATAATACCATAGCGTAAAAACATTAATTTAAATGTTCAACTACTCATACTTTTATTATGATAAATGAAATGAAATATATATTTTTATTTAATGCAAAGCAAATAAAATAATATACGATATTAATGCACGCTAAGAAAAATGATTTATTTATACATCTCGATGAGCTTAATAAACAACAACCGAATAATTGATAGGATCTAGGTACAAACTAATTCATTAAATAATTATAAATAAAGTCTACTACTGTTTCTTAACAACTTATTTTGACATTTGAACAATCTTTAAAAATAGCAATCCTGTCATGCTTATAATCTAAATAGAAAAAGCACATTAATTAAATTAATAATAATTTCTGTGTTAAACACATACTTCATAGCCTCGGATACGATTTATAAGAAATAATTTCCAACAATAAAATCCAATCCTATTTTGACCCAACCTTTCGATTAGCGTTAATAACTATAAAACATAAAAATGGTATAATTTTCACACTTAAAGACTTAACCCAATAATCTCACCTTAAACTTCATATAAATAGGCATTTGATTTTTAATCATATATTGATTTAAATATTTATATGTATTGAGTGCCTCATTGGGAAGTAGACATGAATATTGTATAACAGATAACAGGGACATAGATATAGGTATTCCTAACATTGCGACTACAATTTTTGTAAACAATAATCCCGTACTAAATAGTGATGTATAAATAAACAATGTGATTACGCCACTAATCATTACCCAGTATATACCCAAAAATATAGACCAAAACTTTCTATTATATTCATCTATTTCACGTATAATTTTATCCAAATTATTAATTACTGTTAATTGTAGCCACTTTGCATGAAATTTCATTTTATTATCAGTCAATAATTTGTTAATAGATTTGAGTTTAAGTGACAAATAGTAAGTGATAATAAAATAATAGACGACTTGCCAATAGACCGCTGGATAAGCATAATGTCCAATAAATGCCCACAAAATACTGTGCGGTATTGCTATGAATATAACGTGACTGAGGGGTAGATTAATGGCAAACAAAGGTAATACAATTATAAAGACCAAATAAAAAGTTGTGTTTGATATGAACTCTGTTATAGTAATCGCGGTTTTGCTAAATCTTAACAATTTATACACGAGTTGTTTGTCGAAAATACCGACGCTTGTAGGCGATGCCATACCGGCCATCATACGAAATACCCGTAAATCCGGTTGTTTTATGGCATTCATATAATTATAATAATGCAGAATCTGTGACATGAATGCTATGGTGACCACACTTACCACCAAAACTCCCGTCTGTTGTCTTAAGCCCATAAAATAGGCGACATCACCGATGTAGCCGTAAAAGTAGATACTTTGCTCAGGGAGTATAATAGACACGGTGTGCTTGATTATGTAAAATAGCGATAACGTGAATATATAAATAGGTTTATTAAAAACCATACGATTTTCAGTGGAAAACCTATAGAAGGAGATACCGATACGGTAGAGATGAGTACCAGCTCTCGGGATGGCTATAGATTTTGGTAGGAATTGATTGAGTTTAAAGTTTACAACTTTTGCCGAAGATTTAGACATTTTCCTAAATTATAGCAAATTAGTGATAGTTTTGCGAGATAACAAAATTGTGGACTAATGTTTTGTTATATTATATTACTTTGATATTTCATGTTTTTGTTAAGTGCTCATTAATATTGTTATTTATTTACATAAAGTCTATGATTTCAGTCACGAATTTATTAGTGAATGAATTAAATTTAATGATAAATAAATATTTAGTTTTTAAATGTAATAATCATTATTACAAATTAAACATTTAATATAAAATTCAAACTTTGTGCTCTACTTTTAAATGAAATATTTGTCACGTATGGTAAAATGTTTTGCCATAAATAAACTTTTTTTCCCATTTTTAATAATTAAAAATTCTTATAAATAATTAAATTCAGTAGTGAAGTTTTATCTCAAAACTATATTACAATTTATACCAATTTAATTAATTTAGCGTAATTTGTGTAAAATATAATACAACTATATTAAATAACGGGTTGCAAACAAAATTGCCGATATGGCACTAAAACTAGTTACGTTTAAATAGGGCACATTAATTAGCATACAATAGCGCATACTAATAGTTAATACAGCTGTTCAGCTGTTACCAATAACCATGAGCATTTTTTATTAACACGGATAATATTTCTATTTTACTTAATTATATTTTTCTTAATGATTATCCATTAATAATTATAATAGACTGCATAATTGAGTATTAATATAACTCATTATAAATAGGTTTATCTGTGGTGTTAATAATACCTGCAATACATATGTTTTCTGAATGAATGAAAAAACATATTTCCCAACAAATTATTGCCAAATGAGCCAAAACTGGTTTTTCGCACAAACTGTATTCACTTTTAGGTTTATAATCTGAAACATTTATAAACATTGGGACGTGTATTGGAAATATTTTTGTGACTCAATTAAAAGCTTTGCTACAATTTTTAAATTTTACAGTTATAATCATAATGATATGTAACATTTTTAGTAAGTAATATTTAATTATAATCAAAAATATGTTTGAAAATATATAATTAATATGCTTACATATTACAAGTAAAATTAATTTACACTAAATTGTCAAAAACATCTATTAGTTTTTACTTTTTACTTAACTTTACTTTATACTAATTTTTACTTATAAAGTGTCGCTATCATAATTTTATCTAGTTAACAAATAAAAAATTATCTTAAAGTGAAACAAAACTAATAATAAGTGTATTTACCACTTGTGAGTGAAAAAAGTTTGTTCACAACTTTGGCCTAATTTTTTAATTCATTAAAAGTTTTAGACATAAAAGTTTGGAAAAGTTTGTCATAGTTTGTGACACAGAATCCCAGTCCTCACGAGGAGAATGTCTGTGAAGTCGAAGGGCTCACTACTGATCCAACTGTTCAAAGACAGAGACATCACTAATTCGACAATCAATTCGCTCCGGAAGTACGGCTTTGACACCAACGACGCTCTTCTGGCCCTCGACCTCGACACCGATTTGCCACAAATGGTCGACATATGTCTGAGTCAACGATCGCGACTGAACCAAGTGTTGACTAAATATCGACAACAATACCCCAGAGGACTGGCATACATACGGTGTAACTCATCATCAAGTGACGAGTCGGTGACTCCTATGACCACCGATGAAGGCAATTGTCATAACAAAAGCAATGACGGATTGATTGATAACTTTTCCCAAAGCGAGTCTATAGTAAAGACATTTAAGAGAGAATTACGCGAAGAAAATAGTGGACAACAGCACCAGGAAATGGATGATAATAACACATTTCATGACAACGACAGCGATAGCGATATAAATATCGACGGAATTGTGGATCAGTTGAAAGAATCGCTGATTCGGGTGGAGAAACAGAAACAGGAAAAGGATTTCGTGTTAAACCGCAAATGTCTGGAGATTAAAGTGAAAGATATGGAGATCAAGC
>CAJPVJ010000952.1:0-19131 GCA_905397405.1 Oppiella nova
AACGAAATGAAATACTCGACACAATCCATAGGTTCGCCTAACTGTCGGCCAAAGACTTGTAATTTGAGTTCAAGAATATTCTGCAGATTTTGCGGGCAGTACTCCATCTGAATGTAGTGATGGTTGTCATGAGTCCACAAATCACAACACTTTACGACATATTTTGAGCGAACATTTACTAAGCACTCAATTTCACGAATTAATTTTTGTCTCTCATTCCCAATAAAATCTATGATGAAATGCTTATTAATTAATTATATTCACATATTTACTATATTATGAGATGATATGCATAAGAATGTGATATGAATTTGTGAACACAAACTGCAAAATAGTCTGTACTACAGGTACCGGCAGTCATCATAAGTTAATACAGCAATAATTAAAATAAAAACAAAAAATTTAGTAAAATATAATAAAATATAACTTTATTTCTGTTTTAATTATTGCTGTATTAACTGTCAATATCTGACTCTACCTGTAGTACAGAATATCTTACAGTTTGTGTTCACAAATTCATATCACATTCTTATGTATATTATCTCATATATAGTTAGTTTGATATACATTTCATATCTATTGCTTTAATAGCAAATAATTGCTCATCGTGTTTATCCCTCGCTTTGAATACTTTGCCAAAACCACCTGGCTGCCCAACTTGTGTCCAGTGGTTTTGTAGGCTTATATGAGCAAAAGTTAACTTTATATCTAATTGTATTTGCTCACCTAGATGAAATACAGAATATAGTCAACATAGTTAATTAATTAGCAGTAAACATTCAATATGGTTAGCATGCTAAATTCTTACTATTATTCTCGGACGGGTAGACTAACGTAACTGTTGTACGTTCATTGAGATCCAAATAGCCAGGACTATTCGTTATAGTTGTGGTAAAGTGAGCTTGGTGATAGGTTACCTGGCACGTTTTTGCGTAATATTCTCTAAACGTGGTAACGTTGGTGTCTCTCAACGTTGCATTTGCCAACACCTCATGTATGGTATCATTCATACGGATTGTGACCACATTTGACGGGTTATTACCGGCGGACAACTGTTGAACGCCTGTCGCTATCTGTTTGGGTATTATCTCATAGTTCTCGTCACACTTTCCGCTGAAATACAGTCGACCGGTATTTGAGAGATAGTATGTCACGACCGCTGAGGAGGCTATGGACTGGATGTCCGCCACCGCGAGGGTCGCAATCAATTGCGGGGTCAGTACACGATCGCCGGACAACTTGTGTCCCAATTGTTGGCCACTATTGTCGCCCCAACTGAAAACCTGTCCCGCGGGGCTGATCCCAAATGAGCGCCAATTATAGCAATAAATGGATTTGATTTTCGCGTTATTCGGGAACCGTATGAGTAGTGGCGCGTAAACAGGTTGAGCACCGGTATCACCGTAACCTACCTGTCCCTCACGGTTACGGCCCCAGCCGTACACCTGTCCGTCGTGTGTGAGGGCCAGCGAGTGCTGGGAACCGGCGCTCACTTGACGGACATCCAGATCGTCGAAAAACGCCATCACCTCTGGCTTATGGCAAACACCGGTAGCCGTCACCACCACGCGGCGACCCAACTGTCCCTCGCTATGGGCGCCCCAACTGTACATACGGTGGCCATCCGTGAGCGCCAACGCAAAGTCCCATCCGTTGACAAACTGGTGAACACTTGTGCGACACAACTCTGGTATGAGTGCCCGCGTGTCGAGCGGGCGGTCGTGACCCGCGCCCAGACATCCGCCGCCATTACCGCCCAAACCGTACACTAAGTCGTCGTTCGTCGCAAACAATATGTTTTTCTCATTCATTGAATCGTCGAAAATGTGGTATAATTTAACGCAACGGATGAGTCGCCGGCAGATATTAAGAGTGATATTATATGAGTATAATTGTAGTAAAGTGTCGCACGTGTAGCACGCGGTCATTGTGCCTGGTTATATTGGCTACGATCACCTCACCTTGGTCATATTCTGATTAGTTTACTTATAGACTATAAGTTATAGTAAAGTATTAGTCGCGTTTTTATATTATATCAACGTATAAGCATACATTATAAATAAACTTCCCTACTACTGTAGGTTAAAATAAAATGCGCTATGTTCATTTTAGCATGATAAATTATTTATGCCCTAGTTGGTGTTTTATTAATTTTACGTGTTTCATGTGATTACGATCCTGGTGTGATAAATGAATTAGCTAATATTAGTAATATTATTAATTTGTGCTTAACAAAAGTAAACATGAACAAACTTTTATTTTAAAAACTTTTTTCAACATGTTTTGGGTACACTTTATGGGCAACTGTTATAGACATTTAGCGCACATTTCAACGCATTTTAATGCATTGTCTAGTTGTGCAAAACAATTGTAAATACCAGTAGATTATTATGATTGTGCCTAGCACCCTCAAGTGACTCACGTTATTACTAGCCCTAAATATAATTCTAACACTAAGTACTAAAACTAAACAAATTCATTTATAAATGTACAAATTAATTATGTTAGTAGCATAATATCATTGCTGAATTTCTATAAAAATTAACTTATAAATTATAATATATTGTATATTTACTTTGAGTATTATAGGGAACTACACATATACGTTAGATAGAGTTACTAGACTGCATATTAATATGGAAATTAGTACTATATATTGTATTAACTTGTATCAAACATTTTAGTAATAAATTTTATTAAATAAATAATATTAGATTAAAAATATATTTACTCAGAAAATGAATTTCCATTAATTAAAGTGCTAAAAATATTTAAACTCATACTGTAGTAGATATTGTATATAAAATACTAAATTATATAAAACATAAAAGTAACATACTTATCTTAATAATAAATAGCTACTACATAAATATCTCACATAAATATTACTGTTAGAAAAATTATTACTTTTTATTTTTATAAAGTTTATAGACAGAAATTTTAAATTAAATTCAAATAATGTGACACTTGTTTGAAAAATGAGTTATCATTGGATTGAAGTCTACGTAATGTTCGCCGAAATCGGGGATCATTTGCGAGAATATTCCTATCGATAGACCACTCGTTATATTCAGACAACACTTCACTGCATTCCGGCCTTTCATTCCACTGCAGGTTCACCATTGAGTTCAATGTGCCCTTCAGTTTGAGTACCGGTGCGTTTAGGACTGTTATGTTTTCACTATAAGACGGTAAGCTATTTTAGGTAAAATAAAAAAATAAATTATTAATAAAAAATTTTGTGCATTATACAAAATTAATTATACTTTGGTAAACCGAGGTTAAATATGTCAAAATCAAATATTTTGCCCCCAATTAGCGCCAAAGCATAGACATCGCACTTATGGTTATATTTCTGGCCCTGAGTTACTTCCGGTGCGATGTATCTCAAGTCCCCGATATCTGCCGTATGCTGTCGTGTCGTTCGGTAGTGAACACGTCTGTCGTGAACAGTAGCCAAACCAAAGTCACATAACTTAACAAATCTACCGTTAATTACATTTTCGGTAATTAATATGTTTTCGGGTTTGAGGTCTCTGTGAATGATCTGTGGATTCAATTCGTGTAAGTATTTAACACTTTCTAAGATCTGTATCAGTATTTCACACGATATGAAATACTCGACACAATCCATGGCTTTTCCTAACTGTCGACCAAATTCTTGTGGTTTCACTTCAAGAATATTCTGCAGATTCTGTGAACATAACTCCATTTGAATGTATAGTACACTCCCTTCAAGCCACGAGTTGTAATACTGGACCACATATACTGACCGGACTTTTACTAAAACTTTCATTTCTCTAAAAGCTTTTTGTTTTTGAGTTTCAGTGAAATCTATAGTAAAAGTATTAATAGTTTAATAATTTTGTATTAAAATTTTCATAACATATACCGTTTAATTCAACAATCTTTACGGCATACCTGTGTTTATCGATTTTATGCCTAACTTTATATACTTTCCCAAACCCTCCAGAACCAACTAATACCGGGTTTTTGAATAAAATCGCATAACTATTACTCTCTGGTAATGAGTTCCCGCTTTTTGTGGAAACTGTTTAAACAGAATTTACTTTTAAATAAAAATATTCCCAAACCCTCCAGAACCAACTAATACCGGGTTTTTGAATAAAATCGCATAACTATTACTCTCTGGTAATGAGTTCCCGCTTTTTGTGGAAACTGTTTAAACAGAATTTACTTTTAAATAAAAATACGTTTAATTTTAAATTTAAAAACTATTTAATACTTACCACTACTTGTGGACGAGTGGTCACTACTTCTGGACATTGTATTTGATTTTGACTTAACATGTGATCTCTGGATCACTTCAATCGACTCGTCACTAGACGTATCCGACTCTCGATGACTACTATTGTCTGTATTAAGTGGCAGTAAATACGTGTTATTATACGTTATTTGCAGTAATTTCGCGTAAAAATCCTCGATATCCCGGTAACCATCGCGAAGTAAAATCTGATTATCCGGTAGTATTTGATAGATACTATCATTTTTACGAATAGCCACCACATCCTTGTAGTGATTGTCCATGCTCAAACACTGCACATTTACCGCCAACTGTCGCGGCGTGTCGATCACCTCCTGGGATACCTTTCCGCACACATACAGTTCACCGGTGTTTGTCAGGAAAAATGTCTTGAAACCTGACCCTGTTACTATTGCCACATCGCTTAACGTCGATATCAATCGCGGACTAACCACGTGGTGTTCACCACCCGTATTGTATCCCAAGTGATTGTTACCATTATTACCCCAACTGTACACTAAACCCGTTATACTTATGGCAAACGAGTAAAATCGACATGCGTATATTGATTTTATTTTTATATCACCAGGCAACTTGGACAGTATAGGCTGTATAACATGTTTACGGTTATCACCGCACCCTACCTGACCCATGCTATTGCCGCCCCAACCATATACCTGTCCATCGGTGGTGAGCGCCAGCGAGTGATAGTAACCGCAACTGATTTTCGATATATTTATGGCATTAAAATACGCGATGTTTTGTGGTCTCATGAAAAGTACTTCAGTGACCGCTCGACCTAACTGTCCCTCGGCATTGCGACCCCAACTGAACACGTGGTTGTCCTCATTGATAGCCAGCACAAAGTTAAACCCGTTTGCAAAGTTTCTGACCCTACGGTCCCATAGCTCTTGGATCTCGCGCTGACTCGTGACGGGCTGGTTGTGACCCAACCCCAGCTGACCCTCGCTATTAACGCCCAAACCGTACAACTTGTCATCGGTGGTCACGAATAGTATGTTACCGCTTATGGGAGTATTTTTTAAGTCGTCAAAAACGTGGAAATATTTAACTTGCTGCTTTAAGTCCGGTTGAATATAATCGCTTATTTTAAACGTATCGAAAGTTGGGGACATTTTTGTTGTTGCTGGATTAATTATTGTACAATCACAATTAAATTGTATTGAATGACAAAATGTAGTATGTCATAACACATGTGCAATGTTTATTATGGTTAGGCGTTAACAGTGTGTTACGTGACTGAGAGTTCATATAAATTTATCAGATGTTTAGATTCAAGGTCATTGCCGTAATTGAGATTACGTAAATGTTTGTTTAAGAAATATGTTATGCTACAATAATGTTTGTTGGTATGATTTACATAACAAATATATTTAATTAAACTATGTGCTAAAATACTAACTAAATTATAAAATTATTTTTTCTAACATTTATACAAGTAAATTTTTCTGTTATAATTAATTTAATACAATATTAAATACTGTACATTATAATATCACTTTTATTATAATAGTCTAGATAATAATGTTGTAATTAATTAATTGATTATTAATTTAATAACTAATAAATTTATTATATTATGTTCATATCAAAAATTTAAATTGATTTACATTATATAATATACTGTATATCAGAGATTATACTGTACTGTAGTGTATGTCAAAACAAAATAAATTCTTTTTTGTACAGAATATTTATAAAAGTTTTTTATTTAATTATTTTCTTAATCATAAAGTATTAATTTTTTAAAAATATTAATAACATAACATATTTAAATTAACTTAAGCAATAAAATTATTTTTAAATTGAAAATGGTTTGTTAATATTATTATTACAACCAATACATAATGTTTATACAGTAATAATAATAATTATTATACAATATAGCAAATGAATAAACTATTATAAATGTTTACTTTTTATTTTATAAACTAAATTTCATACTCGGCTAGGTTATTTCATCATTGTCACTATTTTTAATGAATGAAATATTTTCTAAAATAAAATATAATTAGAAACTCAATTCGATTTATAAAATAATGACAAAATTGCAATTTTATTACAAATTATGTTCACATAAATGAGGTAAGGATTGATAGAAAAACTGGTTATCATTGGATTGAAGTCTACTTAATGTGGACTCAAATTGCAAATCATTTTTAAAAGTAGTCCTATCAATGGACCACTCGTTATATTTAGACAATACTTGACGGCATTCCGGCCGTTCAGACCATAAGGGGGTCGACATCATTGAGAATAATATATTCCTTAATTTGTCCAACGGTGTGTTTGTCAAACTTTAATAATAAATAATTTTAAAAAATTAAAATCAAATATTTTAAATAGAATCACTTATTGAGATTACCTTTTACTTTCCTGGTTATATAAATCTAATTCAAATATATCGCCACCAATTAATGCCAAACTATAGATATCAGCCTTGTGTCCATATTTCCCGCCGTTACTAACTTCAGGTGCTTGGTACTTTATTGTGCCCACATCTGATGTGTGTTTTTTATATGTTGGGGAATTATAGCGTTTGTCGTGAACTGTAGCCAAACCAAAGTCACATAACTTAACAAACCTGCCGTTCCTTACATTTTCTGCAATTAATATGTTTTCTGGTTTGAGGTCTCTGTGAATGATCTGTGGATTCAATTCATGCAAATACTCAACACATTCTAAAATTTGACGGAATATTTCACACGAAAAGGAATACTCGGCACAATCCATGGCTTCTCCTAATTGTCGCCCAAATACTTGTGGTTTCACTTCAAGAATATTCTGAAAATTATTACAACACAACTCCATTTGAATGTAAAGCACATTCGCTTCAATCCATGAGTTGTAATACTGGACCACATATTCTGATCGGACTTTTACTAAAACTTTCATTTCTCTAAACGCCTTCTGTTTTTGACTTTCAGTGAAATCTATAATAAAAGTATTAAAAGTTTAATAATTTTGGATTAAAATTTTCATAACAAACATACCGTTTAATTCAACAATCTTTACGGCATACCTGTGTTTATCGATTTTATGTCTAACTTTATATACTTTCCCAAAACCTCCCGAACCCACTAATACCGGGTTTCTGAATAACATCGCGTAACTATTACTCTCTGGTAATGAGTTCCCGCTTATCGAGGAAACTGTTTAAAACAAAAACAACTTAAATAAAAATACTTTTAATTTTAAATTAACAAACTATTTAATACTTACCACTACTTCTGGACGAGTGGTCACTACTTCTGGACATTGTATTTGATTTTGACTTAACATATGATCTCTGGATCACTTCAATCGACTCGTCACTAGACGTATCCGACTCTCGATGACTACTATTGTCTGTATTAAGTGGCAGTAAATACGTGTTATTATACGTTATTTGCAGTAATTTCGCGTAAAAATCCTCGAAATCCTGGTAACCATCGCGACGTGAAATCTGATTATCCGGTAGTATTTGATAGATACTATCGTTTTTACGAATAGCCACCAGGTCCTTGTAGTGATTGTCTATGCTCAAACATTGCACATTTACCGCCAACTGTCGCGGCGTGTCGATCGCCTCCTGGGATACCTTTCCGCCGGAGTAATAACTCATTTCAGCATTTGGTTTATCTTGGTAGTGTGAATTATCGTGATTGAGCGTTGTTAAATTAATTGTGCCGTACGTTACTTGAAATTTATTAGCATAAAAATCTAAATGATTAATAAACTCCGTTTGTAAAATCTCATTTGTTTGTGATAGTTTGAATAATTTATTATTTTTTAAGATAGCTATTATAAAGCCATCTGAAAATACATCTTGAACATCGTCACATAGTACACTTGGAATAAAGCTATCCTTTTTGCATTGATACAATTGCCCGGTATATGAAAGGAAACATGTCATATTGTAAGATGACTTAATTGTTTTAATGTTTGATAATGTTGTTAATGTAGGCGACCAATAAGTATAGTCAGTTAACTGGGAGAATATGCTGGAGAATATTCGGATACGCCAATATCTTTCCCGAGGCTTGGCTAGTCCTAAAAGGGCGTCATTATTCAAACCCCAACTGTACACATGGCCGTCCTGTGTGATCGCAAATGAGCTCGTTAAGAAACAATAGATTGATTTTATATTTGTAGTTTTCGAGAAGTTTAATAAACGAGGCGTTTCTGAACCATTGTGTGCACCAACTCCAACCTGTCCACGTAAATTACTGCCCCACCCGTACACCTGCCCATTGGTGGTGAGCGCCAGAGAGTGTTGATAACCACAACATATTTGTGTCATATTCTTGTAAATCAATTGTGATATTACATCCGGTTTATGGTACACACCATTTGAAGTTATTTTACGGGCTAACTGTCCCTTGTCATTTTGACCCCAACTGTAAATATTCTTGGTGTTAGTCATGGCTAACATGAAGTCACGACCGTTATAAAAGTATTGAATACTTTTGTTACACAACTCTGGGATGAGTTGCGGGGCATTGACTGGCCTATTGTGACCCAATCCCAGACACCCGTATATATTACACCCCAAACCATACACGGAGTCATCATTTGTTATATAAATAATATTATAGCCATCTGAACCAAATAGTCGAAAAACGTAAAATATTATTATATTTTGTTTTACACTTTCGGGAATATTATTGCAAATTTTGAATTTATTCAAATGCGATGTCATTGTAGTAGCCATTGTAACAAACGCAATTAATTAAAAAATTTTATTAAAAATATGTGTTAACCACACCCAAAGAATTAAAATTATTCATACAGTCACTAAACATTTCATGAACACACATTTACAGTCGTATTAGGTTTCGTCAAAAGTTTTGCGAGGTAAATTTTGCAGCTTAAAAATTAAATTCTCAACAATTCTCAAAAATATTTTTGATACCTATATTGGTTGTTGAGAATTAAGTTTCAAAGTTTACCTCGCAAAACTTTTGACGAAACCTAATATATAACAACACATTAATTGCATTAGAGCTTCGACATTAATAACAAACCACGTAGTTAAAACGTTAATTAAGTCATAAACCAACACCCACGTTTAATTCTAGAAAATTATAATATGATTAAAATAATAAGATTAAATTAATATGATTTTAAAACGGCAATTATATTGGAATTATTATTTATATATTTCATGTTAATCAGATTATAATATAAAATTTTATATTCAACGTGGCATAGTACTGTATTTGTTTAAAAATATTTTTAGCTCACATAAATAGCTTTGTGAAACGTTTGGAGTCTAGCATTTAATGAGATGTATATTACAATAAATTTCATTTTAAAAATCTCAATGTCAATATGCGCAAAAACCAGTTGACACAAAATAAAAATGTTTAATTTGTATAATTTATAAGCAATACTATATCTGGTTCAATATATCGGATGATACCTGACTAATATAGGCTTATCTTTCGCTTCTTGCAAGCATTTTTGTTTACAACTAAATATTAATATCTTTTTAACTTAAACTCATAGACTTTATACACTAAAGATTTTGATATTTAGTCGTAAGCAAAAAATGCTTGCAAGAAGCGAAAGATAAGCCTATATTAGTCAGGAATCATCCGATATATTGAACCAGATATACTATTTTTTGGCATATATCCCATTATGAATTAAAGCTTAAAATAAGTTATATTTTGTTGTGAATATGTTTTTCTATGATGTCATATTTCTAATAAGTTTTATTAAAATTTATTTATCGAAACAAATATTATAATAAAAGTTTATTATAATTTACAAAAGCATTTTATCTACTGCATATTAACTATACAGTATTTTACAACCATATATCTGTAAACTTTAAATATTTAATTTAATCCCTTTATATATTATTTTTTACTAATATTAAGAATGACCTTATACTGTACTATACTCGATGTGATAATAATTTTGATTTTGTTATAATAATATTTAAAATAAAATTATCTGTTAGAATATTGATTAAATGATAACAAAATTAGTTTTTTCAACATCTATACAACAGGTTAATAGTTTGATTGCATTAAAATTAACATAGTATTAAATACATTATCATAGTGATTTTATTATAAATGATTAATATTACAGATTTTAACAGCAAAATATTTAATAACGTCAATAAAATATTTATATTTTTGAAATTTAATTTTACATAAACAATTCAATACAGTATATTTATAAGTTTGTTTATAAAACTATTTATTTATTTTAAAAATATTAATAAATTTATAAAATATTAACAACATATAAGATATGAATATTACACATAAAACTTGTATAAAACCTTTTAATAAATTAATTGAATATCTGTTTACTGGCAGTTGTGCTGACTTTTGGTGTATATTATATGACATAAACTCATAGAAAAACTGGTTGTCATTGGATTGAAGTCTACTTAATATTCCGTCAAATCGGGGATCATTTGCGAGAATATTCCTATCGATAGGCCACTCGTTATATTCAGACAATATTTCACTGCATTCCGGCCTTTGATGCCATTCAGGGGTTGACATCATTGTGCTTAATATGAGCTTCAATTTAGCTACCGGTGCTTCTAATGCACTATTCTTTATAGATTTTTTACTATTATAAAATAGATTAGCACACATTATCGGGAAATTATAAATACAATGCGAAAATTTGTATTTTTGTAATCCTAGATTAAATAGATCTAGTTCAAATAATTTGCCTGAAATTAGTGCTATACTATAAACATCGCATTTATTGTTATATATCTTGCCCTGAGATACTTCAGGTGCTATATATCGGAGGTCTCCCACATCTGCGGTATGTTTTTTAGATGATCGGCAATGAATGAGTTTTTCGTGAACAGTAGTCGAACCAAAATCACATAATTTAATAAATCTACCGTTCCTTACATTTTCTGCAATTAATATGTTTTCTGGTTTGAGGTCTCTGTGAATGATCTGTGGATTCAATTCATGCAAATACTGAACACTTTCTAAGATCTGACGGAATATTTCACACGAAAAGAAATACTCGACACAATCCATAGTTTCTCCCGATTGTCGACCAAATACTTGTCGTTTGAGTTTAAGAATATTCTTGAGATTCTGTGAACAATACTCCATTTGAATAAAGAGAGCATTCCTTTCGATCCATGAGTTGTAATACAGAACCACATATTCTGACCGCACTTTTGCTAAATTCCTTAATTCTTTAAGTTCTGGCCTTTGGTTTATTTCATTTAATTCTGTAATAAATATAAATATTACTTAAAAATATTTATACATTAATCAATAATACCCTCAAATTTAACTATTTTGATTGCATAAAACTCGTCATCGAATTTATGCCTAACTTTGTATACCGTTCCATAACTTCCCGCTCCTATGAGTGCTAACTCCACAAAGTTATTATAATTACCCGCATATAAAATGTCAACACTTATAGATACACCTAAGCAAAACAAATTAATTAATTTTAAAACAATAGTAATTATTAACACAATTAAAACAATAATAATATTTACCTGTCTCTAATACACTTTCATTTAAATTGTCAATTGAATTGTCCATGCTCAATTTGTTGATATTAATTGTACGGCTAGTCAATTGAGACTCATTTACGTAAAAGTCGACAAAATTATTAAACTTTGTTTCCATGAAATCATTAGACGCTAATAGTTTCATGATCATATTATTTTTAAATATAGCAATACATGTACTGTCAGTACAAATATCCTGAACATTATAGCACAGTATACGCGGGATATCCACATAATTATCGGTAAACTTCCCGAAATAATACAGTTTACCGGTGTTTAACAGAAAACATGTCATATATTTTGCTGAGCATATAGTCTTGATGTCAGTCAACCTGTTTAGCAAGGTCGGTGTCCAGTGAGTTTGCAAATAATTAGGCATATACTCGCCCATTACCCATGATTTAAATCTAACAACCGCAATCTGGTATGGCATAAACCTTTTTGACCTAGCTAAGCCCAGGTGGCAGTTATCATTACAACCCCAACCATATACCAGTCCCTCATATGTGATGCCAAATGAGCTCTTATTATAGCAATAAATAGATTTTATTATCACATTTTTAGGGATATCTGATAACCATGGTTTGCATGCAAACAGTGGTGAACTACCTAGTTCACCATACCCAACCTGTCCCACCCGTATACCTGTCCATTGGTGGTGAGGGCCAGAGAGTGTTGTGAACCGCAACTGATTTGCGTTTTATTTTTGTCATTCAAATATGTTATTAATCCTGTTTTATGGTAATAGTTAGTTCGGGTTACTTCTCGGGCTAACTGTCCCTCGTTATTGTGCCCCCAACTGAACACATGGTTGTCCTCATTGATAGTTGGTTGTCCTCTGGTATGAGTTGCGGGGTTGGGACGGGACTACGATTGTGAGCCAAACCTAGACACCCGTAAGAATTATAGCCCAAACCATACACTAAATCAGTGTCGGTCACGAAAATACAATTGCAACCATCTAGTTCAAAAGGTTCAGGAGCACTTTGCTTGAAAGCATATAATAACACTGTGTTGTTTATTAGTTTCGTGTATATTATCACAAAGTCTATACTTTTCTAACAATAGTATCAATTTATAAAAATATTAATTATATTTATATACTGCATTCATTTAAGTATTTATAGTACAGTAGTTATTTCAGGATAATTTATTTTTGAAATTCAATATTTGAATAAAATTCAATTATCTAAATAAGTACAGTAATACATTTTATTCATGTAAATATTTAATATCTCCAAGTATTATATAATAATTAAATATTATATAAGTAATATAACAATTTTTATTAAAACTTAATGTCATTTGTGCGTGTATTCTATACAATGCCATCATATTATTTAAAATAATATTATTATTTATATATGGTACTTATTTAAACAAGCTATTTCAGGTGTATTGTAAATTACATATTTACATTATTAAAATATATTCAAAATAAGACCACTACTGATACTTATTGTTTGGTAAAAATTAAAAGTTATAATTATTATTATCATGCTCATAATGCATTATCTCATATTATTAAAGTACCTAAACTAAACTATAAAGTCGGAATTAAAATCTATAATTACTTAAATATTTGGCATTATTTTAATATTATATTAAACTTTAAAAAACAATATGCGCGTTCATCCCAAGCAAACTGTATCCCGGATCATGATTACTAGAGTAATACCCGGGTCATTGTCTATCAGTAATGCCGACATAAACCGTAAACCATTAAATGCTCAAAAGAGGCGATGGTTTCACAAACTGATTGTTGTTTTGAAAGTAATTTTAAGACTATGTTTAATTCAATTGCTGTCGATACTAAAACCTCAAGAACATCGAGAGTCTTATCATTATTTGTCTGTTAAAAAATTAATACCCGGGTCATTGGCCATCACTCATGCCGGCACTCACTTGTATAGCATCGGTCTCTCAAACCATAAGCCATTCAATGCTCCGAAGAGGCGATGGTTTCACAAACCGATTGTTGTTTTTGTTTCACTTTTTTTGAATTATATTTTGAGGCAAATTATATTATTACTAATACCACAACAAAATCCTGAGTTTTACGCCATGGTTGGAGATGTCACCTATTTTTTTTGGTGATAATTGGATACTGACTTCCATTTCCTTCATAAGCATTACCATTATAGCCCTGTCCTCACAGTTACTAAACTTTTATAACTTCATGAATGGTATAAAACCGCGGGATTTGTGTGTATTTTGGATGCTTTCGGGTTTAATAACACCCATTAGTATTGGGATTCACGACAAACAAGTGGTCATCAAATTGCTTACATTCAGCAGAAAATGAATTAAATGGGCAGAAATTAGCATAATTATTGTAGCTGGTCTAATGCTCGTAACGTTTATATATATATATATATATATATATATAGACTTGGTGTAAAATCACCCGTGTTCACAATTGTAGTGTACCAAATTATTCACAGCATACTATGCGCACTTAACGGTCATTATATAAATTGCATAATAATCTGGCAATTAGTGTATTACGCGGTTATTGTATACTACTTATTGCTTAAAATTCAAATAATTAATCATAGTTTAAGTAAATTTGAGAAATGCACACAAAATGTGAATCAAATTATTCGTAAACTATACGATATATTCACAGAAATCGGCGATTATAACCGTATTTATTGGCAATACTTTTTGGCTATTTATTGGTTTCTCGTAACTATATTTATGGCATTTTTACTATACATTGTATTTTATTGGAATGTGATTATCATTGTAGGAGTGTGTGCTCTCCTGCTATTTATACAAACGCTAATGAGCTTGGTGTTTGTTATACATTATTCAGCGATCCTTTATAAGCAAAATAAAATTGGGTACAAATATATCAACAATTATTGCGTACGAAATACAGCTAATGTATCGTTGACTACAAAGTTAAAGGTATGCCATATATGATATTTTTTAACTTGTATCTAACACTGGTATAAACACTTAACTATATTATAAATCAAATCTCATTTACATTTAATGGCATTGATTGAGCGATTGGGTGGGAAAGGTATCGGATTTTACTGTTGGAAACTATTTCTCATTACAAGATTCAAAGGATATGAGGTTTGCATTGTGTTTGGTATTAAATTGTAAACAAATTTTAAATGCAATTTCTTTTATAGATTTTAAGTGCAATTGTGGTGCTATTCATGAAAATTATTATTATGTCTAGAAATAAATCGATATTTTAATTTGCGCTTATGTTTTTAATACCTGTCAATACTTTGTCTTATACCTTGGGTACTTTACTGTACAGTAGACTCAATACTGTGAATACATATAGCAAATAGGTTATTTTACAGTCTGAATTTTAAATGTTTTGATCTTTATTTAAAGGTACAAAAACAATTTAAGACTTGTTTAATACAATTTTTAATTGACTTGCTTTAATGATCATACAGTAGTAATATTATAATTATTTCTTATAAGGGTAAAAGGTTAGTAATATACTATATCATGTATTAACTAAATTAATTTTACAATAAAACTATATCCATTATATAATATTAAATATTATATAAATTTTCTTGATTTCAAAATAAGTCAATTAATATATCATTAAAATAATTTACTTTTTGAATTATAACACTTTACATTAAATGTAATTTACTTCCGATGTAACATTTTAAAAATACGGATACAGAGCACTGGTAGTCAAAAAGTATCGGCGACCGAGTGTTTGGTTCTCTAAGGGCTTCCACTGTATGGCCTCCTCTCCAATCGTCGCACAATTGGCGGCATTCGCGGCACAATTGGCGGGACACCCACCGCGCCGGTAGGTGTCGTAGTCCGAGCAAAGGTAGCCCACGCCCCTGGGATTAGTGCCACTAATAGTAGCCATGTAAAAATCAATGGCCCTTAAATGGTTGCACGCGGTTAAGCCGGATAAACCTAAAAATAAAAATATATAATATTAGCCTGGCTATATGTTTTTAGCTATTAGTATGTTTCTGTTAGGGAACCATGATCATTTTAATTTACTGATAAAATATTAATGTAACCCATTGTAGATTTTATGATTACCATGTGTGAGTATGTTAGGTAGTCTACCCAAAAGGCACCCTGGTTGATCGTGACCGCCATTAGGGAAAAAGTCCAAATGTCCCGAATTCTCCAGTGTTCCCAAACCCCCATTTTTGGTAGCATCCGAATGAATTACGTCCACAAATTGTCCCTGATTAGTGAATTCATTAAATTTATTTTATTAGATATATTAGCATGATAATTCCGTACATCAGTGTGATCGAGCCTATCCTTGGCACTTAAGCCGTCGAACTGAGGGCCTATTGATTTAGCAAGTTAAATTATTTGCAAAGTGTAAGTTCAATTTAAAAATTAGTTGACATGTACCCGCCGGGTCCAATCCCGTGATACGACCCACCAGTCCATTCAGTGCCTGTCCCGCAAAGCCTGAGATGTGGGCGCCTAATGAATGGCCCAATAAATGCACTTTAGATAAGCCGAGTCCCGACACTGACTAGTAATTCGTGTTTTATAAGAAAATAAATAAAATAATATTTTTAATTAATTAGTTTAATTTCTAAATAATATTTATCTTGCTTGCTTGTTCATTTTGTTAATAAATAAAAGTTTTCCATTTTAATATAAAAGCAAATATATATTTAAATTTATATCAAAGCAAATTAAATAGCTAATTCCCTATTTTTTATACAAAGGTCCTTGTTTATTTGTAGTTTTTACTTAAGTAAATAAAAATAATATTTATTTCCAAGAATTAACATTAATCAAACACATCAAGCTCAAATACAAATCCAATTTTTATATATAAATATTAATACCTTTAAGTCGTTAATCATCCTGGCAGTTAGATTTCCAACAACACGTGTATTTGCTATTGCCTGTATGTGTACAACATATATCAACTTGATTATAATTTCTTACATTTACATTCAAATAACATTTGTATTACAAAACTCTATAATAAATATAACTATTCACAATAATTATTTTTAAAAATAAATTGTGAAATAAAAGTGGAAAATTTTTTTAATTTATCAAAATAATCAAGGTTACTAGTAGAAACATAATGATTCACTAGATTAAATTACTTAATTAATTACTTAATTTAATCTGGCACCCATTCATTATGATATTTCTGTTAGTTTACTATATTACTAGTAAATTACATAGATCACGTTATGATTAAATTATTTCTAACAGGGTATGAGACCTTATAAAATAAATTATTTTGTTCCCGGCCAATTTTACAATACTTACTGAATTTTTAACAAAAATTGCATATAATGTTAAATAATGCTATTTTGTATTTAGTTCGACATAAATATTTATTAATTTATTATAATATATCTAACTTTAAATTAAAATATATAACTAACAAGGTCAACCTACAAAGACTTTAAAATTCTCATACCTGTTCGTACTGTCCATTAGCACCACCACTCCAGTCCACAATAAATACATTATAATCGCCCGCATCTAACCACAGGTCCTTTAAACGCAACATCCAGGGTCCTTGCTGCAAATTAGTGGCGTAGCCATGGATAATAAATTTGGTAGGCTTACCAGCGTCAAAATCTGAAAGTTTGATGCCATCCCGATCGCCCAGGGTGATCACCTGCTCCACCTTTGGTACATTACGCGTAAATAGTAGGAACCGGGTGTTAATCTGTTCAGGTTTTTGTGGGGCCGGTATTGTGGCTGTCCATAGTAGGTCGAACCAGCTAGCTGTTAGAATTATAAGCAAGGTGGTGATTTTTAGTGGGATCATTTTTATGATCAAATAGGTATTATGTAATATATATGTAACTTTATTTAAACACCAGAATATTCTATGTGTTTAAACAGTTTGTTCCACTATTTATATGAATGTTAATGATAATTTATCATGGTATTTAAAAACATATTTCTATTTTGATCAATAACAATTGGCGTATGCCTCTAACGATTAATATAATATTATTATGTAAATCAAAAATATCTAATTAATTATTAAACGTAATACATCCTGGTTTGTTATTTCAAAACAAGGCAATATCTCATAAAGATGTTGAAATATATTTAATTCAAAAATTTAAGTGAAGTTTAGTTTGTAAAATTTTATATTAAAACACCAAGGCACACTTATTTTAATTTAAAAAGTTTAATGACATTAATACTGTACCACTATTTGTACTTATATTATTATACAAATTACATAATAAAAACTTTTCAAATTAAATCTGTCAAAGTTATAATTACTGTTAAAATAATAATTATTACATTTGTACTATAATTGACATGGATGGCATGAATTAAAACACTAACATTTTATTTTATTTATTTTAAAAATGTTTATTTTTTAGATACATTATAATAAACAACGCTTAGTCACAATGTTTTAAAGCAATAATAATTTAGCAAAATGTAAAAATTAAAAAATTTGATAACTACAAACATTTCAATATTTCCAGTATAACTAATCTAGTATATTATGAATCATAAATAAATACCAAGGTTTTAACATATTACTCATTTAACCATAATTGCCACATGTGATAGAATTATCAAAGTGATTGATTATATATTTTTAATGCCATTTTCTATTACAAAATGTATTAATTTATTGAAATAAACCGATAATAAAGAGATAATTGGCGACAGATATGAGGATTAGTTGTGAGAACTCATAGGAATTGATGGGAAATAAGTCGAGACAATAGAAACCAATGACAGGACCCGACAGAAGGACCCGACAGTCGGCTAATCATTGACTCGATTCTCAATCTCTGTCTATAAGTCAGTGAATGTGTGGTTAGTATTGAACACAACAATGGATAGCATTTGTGAGCGCTTTTCGATACCATTGCCAGCAATGAGTTTAAAGAGAAAAGTAACAAAAACAATAAAATAAAGCCATAGATTGAATATAATTTAAACATTGGATTTGTCTTTCGATTATGCGATGAATGTAATAGTAACAGACCGTTTGGTATTAACATGAAATATATAAAGAAAAAAATTTTCGAGAAAAATTTATTCAACGAATGAGTGGTTCGTGTGATAGCGTTGTGTTCAACAATGGCTCGCATTAGCCGTCCGTTGAGTCCGTGTTTCGCATAAAACTCTATCCGACTATTGATTGCATCAAAACTGTACTTCAAATACAAGGCTATTACGAAGAACATACAGGCGCCGATACTTATTAAGGTATAAAATTGAATAAGGGTTATAATTGTAATAAATGCCCAAATTATAATAAATGAGTTTATAATATACAAAAAGATCAATCGATGAATAAAAATGAATGACTATTGATAAATAATTTTACATTGAAAGCAGAGTTTACTCATTCAAACTA
>CAJPVJ010000953.1:0-12663 GCA_905397405.1 Oppiella nova
CATGTCGTGTTTGTGGAGTGAATGCATGAATTAATGGATGTATTAATGGATGTCTTGTTGTGGTGTTGCAGACGATCTCGAAGAACAACAAAATGGTTCAGTTCATCAACTATAGGATGCGAGTGAGCCTTCAGGACAGCCGCACATTCATCGGCACATTCAAGGCGTTTGACAAACACATGAACTTAATATTAGCCGATTGTGAGGAGTTCCGCAAAATGAAGTCTAAGACCAACAAAGGCGGCGATCGCGAGGAGAAGCGCGTCCTCGGCTTCGTCCTCCTCAGGGGTCAGAACATCGTCTCACTCACAGTCGAGGGCCCACCGCCTCCTGAGGTGAGCTCTTTCGCGCACTTTTTCCATACAAATCACTGTTGACTCGAAATCAATTTGAGGTGATCTGTGGTTCTTAAGGGCACTCCGGAGTGGAGTAGTTGGCAGTGATCTGTCACTTGTGGTCATGAATTGATTGTGTAATGCATTTGCACTCATATATAGTATATTAGAAGTGATGGTGAAGTGCACCACTCGTACAGTATTCCCAATTTGAACGTATAGTTTGAGACCGTAATGCAGTTGACACTCAGAACTCGGGTTAAAAGTTGGATCAAATGCTTGACAACGCAATCAATTAAAAGTTTTCAAACATTTTACTGTTACTAATGCATACATACGCTGACTATGAACGCTGCAATATAATATACGCTTGATCCCCTCCCCCTAGCAGTGCGTACGTACTTTGTGCAACAACGCAATCAATTAAAAGTTTTCAAACATTTTACTGTTACTAATGCATACATACGCTGACTATGAACGCTGCAATATAATATACGCTTGATCCCCTCCCCCTAGCAGTGCGTACGTACTTTGTGCATGCCACTTAACTGTTGTTCAGCAGTAAATTAATTTGAAAAATACCTTTTATTACATGAATTGATGATACTGTACAGTATATACTGTACATTAAAGAAATCATTCAATCGGTGGTAGGGTTTGGTTTGGTTTTCTTAAAAACTTTAAGACTAAAAGAGTTGTATTTGTTTTGACATAAGGTTTAGTATTGACAGGTGATTGTAAAACAACAACAATTCTAATGTTATTTGACTATCAAATACTTGACTATAATAATAATCTGTAGTAAATTATAAGTTACATGTTTTGCATAAATTCAAATTATTTTGGGCCAGAAATCACATATATAACAGTGATATAATCAAATATGTAGGTTAGCTAAAAATGTTTATAATTTTTATAATCCTGTAAAATGCAATTATATAATATTAATCTTACGGTACATTTCCTTGGTGATATTTTCACAGATTTTTAATAAGCACATTATATTATTTATTACTTAAATGATTTGAAAATGACTATAATAAATAGTTTGTATGAATTTAGTATAGTTTTTAAAATTATGTTATACAGTAATAAAGTATTGATTTTAATGCGACAGTTTTTTTTGCGACTGAAGTGTTTTTAAGTTTAAATAACTTTAAAACTAATTATAATTAAATAACTATTAGTATCACAAATGATAGGTTATATTGAGCCCTCTAAGTTGTGGTACATATGTGACAATTTGTGGCGCAATTATGCTCGCAATTAGTTAATTGTTTGTTGTCATCATTTTTATCACAATACTGCCATCAAATCATTACAAATTACTCACTTAATTATAATCATGGTGACTGTATTTGTGTTTAATTGTTTAGATGAATGATCACTGATCACAACACCAAATATTGCAATTAAACGTGTCTAGTTTATTTTTAAATCACCATTTAGTTTGAAATTAAAATGCGACCCATTGGTCACAATTTAACTTTTTTTGTATGTTATTCAATGGGAATTAACTATTAAAATCAGTCACATTAAAATCAATACCTTGCTAAATTGTACAGTACCCTAGATAGTTTATGTAGAATTCTATTTAAATAGACTTTATTCATACATTTTTATAGGAATAACATTATATTAATGATTAAAATAAGTTCTCATTGAAAGTACTAATCTTAGAGTCAATAGAATATTATAATATATTTGACATTAAATTCAATGCTATAAAAATGGTGAATATAATAATTGATTGAATGGTAAATACCTGTGCAATGAAAACATGCGACAAATAATAATTTAAATAAATGAATCACTTAATTGTGAAAAAAGTAGTGGAGATGTGCGTAAATAGAGTGAAAGCGAGATTAGCACTGGTAGTTTAGCACTGGTAGTATAGGAGTAGTGTTGAGCTATTAGTGGGACTTTGAACCCTTTGGTGGGGGTCTGGTAGGGGTCTGGTGGTGATGACCCGTTGGTGTGTTAGTGTGCTCGCAGTGGTGTGCCGTCGAGTTGAAGGTATAGCTCTGCCTCTGAGTTAACTCTTTGGGTACAGAGAGAGTGTCTCAATGCCGACACACGAGAGAGTCGGGTCACGAGAGGACGACTGAAGGACTAATTCAAGGCTCAGGCAGTAGTGGAGGTCATCGAGAGGTGATCGTCCGCTCCCCTCATCTCTATTCCACTCTTTCAAGGGCTTTGAATGCATTGAAACGCGATTCAAGGTTTCCGAGCATCAGATCTGTTATACACTCACTCGCATCCTATAGTTGATGAACTGAACCATTTTGTTGTTCTTCGAGATCGTCTGCAACACCACAACAAGACATCCATTAATACATCCATTAATTCATGCATTCACTCCACAAACACGACATGAGTTTCTAACTATCAATTCATTACCATTTTTGGTGAAGACGTCCCACTCTTTGCTCACGAGATGTTGGATGTAATTTGGGTGACAATTGGTGTCAACGATAATAGTCTTACGATATATTCAGCAAACGTTGCGGTGATGTCTTCGGCACTCAACACATGGTGTGCTTTGTGTCCATCAATCACGTGCTCGAAGACCGCAAAAGGCGTTGTTTTGTGCGAACAATGCGTCCAAAGAGTGACGTAATTCATGGGTTCAACCATTGGCTGAGCGGGTGTTGTGAGCGCTCTATCCGTGCATTCGATTGGTTCTCACATTTGCCTCTCATTTAAACGTTACGTGAACTCAGAAATAGTGAGCATTTGAGACACAATAGACTCAATCGACTCATCCATCCATTCGTGTTGTCATTGTCTCACACCTGCCATTGGATCCCATTTTGTCACTCATCTGATCCCATCTGTCATCGAGTCTGCGGCCAAACGATGGACTTGAAGAGTGATGCGATGGAGGGCACAGCCAAACAAGCGGTCGGCCAAAGGTATGACATATTTCATGCCTATTATAACGGATTTGTACTGAAGTGAAGCCGTGTTTGTGGTGTAGTGGAGGAAGTGGTGCGAAGAGGTGGACACTGTCTGACTTCGAGATCGGTCGCCCACTAGGGAAAGGCAAGTTCGGGAACGTCTATCTCGCGCGCGAGAGGTCCAGCAAATACATAGTGGCCCTCAAAGTGATGTTCAAATCACAACTCATTAAAAACAACGTTCAGCACCAACTGAGACGCGAGATCGAGATCCAGGCACACCTCAGACACCCCAATATACTCCGCCTCTACGGCTACTTCTACGACGAGACCCGAGTCTACCTGATCCTGGAGTTCGCACCGAGAGGTGAACTCTACAAAGTGCTCCGCAAAGCCAACCATTTCGATGACAAACAGTCGGCCAATGTATGTCTCGCCACAAGGGGTCCATCGGTTGCCACGATTTGCCACTTAATTATGTTTGCATTTCCAGTATATCCTGCAGATGATTGACGCCCTCGAGTGCTGTCACTCGCGGAAAGTGATCCACAGAGACATAAAGCCGGAGAACATACTTCTCGGTTACAACGAGGAGCTGAAGATCGCGGACTTCGGGTGGTCAGTGCACGCGCCCTCCTCACGACGGGCCACCATGTGCGGCACTCTCGACTACTTGCCCCCCGAAATGGTGTTGCATAAGCCGTACGACTCGACGGTCGACTTGTGGTGCTTAGGAGTGCTGACGTATGAGTTCCTGGTGGGAAAGCCTCCCTTCGAGAACGACGACACCAAACAGACCTACAGTCGTATCGTTGAAGTGAAGTATACATTCCCGGACCACGTCTCACAACTGGCCCGCGATTTCGTACAACGGGTGAGTCCTCGTGTTAAGGCTCTCACTGTATATAACCGTTGTTTGTGTTGCCGTTACAGCTCTTGCAGAAGAAGCCATCGGACAGAATGTCTCTGAAGGACGCGAAGACCCACTTATGGATCACTACTTTCACCAAAAGTAAATCAAACAATGAGAACGAGTGCTCAATAAATAACAACAAATAGTAGCCGTCTTTTAGCTAATTATCGTTTTCTGCTTTTTCGTAATCTCTTATCATTTAATGATTTGTAAACAAATAATTAATTTTATTTCAACCATTATTTTAATTTTTTATCATTTTAATAATGATTTCTAAAATATTTTAAACACTTCTGAATAACAATAAATACAATACATTCAGAATTAATGAACATTAGACTTATTTTATTCAAAAGTAATATGACTTCTAAAACAAAAATTTAATGGTTAAGAGTTAATTGAAAGGTGATAAAAACATTAGACAAAAATGGTATCATATATCATATACAAAAGCGCTTTATTTGCGCATTTTCTTGTGTTTGTCGCGATGATCATCCCTACCATCTCTTCCCCTCTTCATGGAACTGTGTTTCGACGAACCCATCGATGAATGCTTTGAAGAACCCATCGATGAATGCTTAGAAGAACCCATCGATGAACGCTTTGATGAGCCCATCGATGAGTGCATTTTTGGCGGCGGGGGTTTAGACCGATGATGACTCCCTCCTCCGCCACCTTTCCCTTTGCGTTGAGTGTAGTCGTCAACGAAGTCTGAATGGGTTTTGTCGGCGGCCGCCGCCTCCTCTTCCAACTCAGACCAGTCTTTACCGCTCTCTTCACTCGAACCCAAAGAGTTTTCTGAAATAAGCAAACATTGAGTTTGATTTCCAAACGAAGCCATTGTTTGCTTTAATACCCGATTCCTCGGTCTCCGACTCAGTGACGGCTGAATCTTCGGAAAAGTCTGATTCGCTTTCCTCAACGCTGGAGCCCGAGTCGGAGGGCTTGTACTGGTCGTCCTCATCGTCGGAGTCGTCGTTCTCGTGGTTCTCCTCATCGGAGTCGGGGTCTAAGAAAGTCCATCCGCCGGAGTCGAAGAAGCCCTCGGGATCATCGGTTATGGTCTTCATTATTTTGGCCCAATTCAGAGACTGTATGCCTTCCGTGTATCGGATGTCACACGAACTGAAACACAATCGCCTCATTAGCACTCATTCTTAAGCCATAAGCCATTCTTAAGCACTCATTCTAGTCCTATAAGTCATACTTAAGCCATTCCTTCACGTGATCCAACATATTCATGGGCACCGCGTTAACCATCGATATCTTTCGGTTATAGTCCTTAAACACGAATATCATATCGAAGTTCTTCAGATGGAACTGAACGCGTTCGAAGTGAACCAATTCTACCTCTTCCAGGGTTATGACAAATGGCGGCTAATGTAAGACATGGTATTAATTACACAATTCATGTCACCACATGGTGTCCAATAGAGTCATTACCCAATCGGTGAGATTGACGAGACATCCAGAAGTCGGTTGCAGTAAAACAATACTACGATTGGGAACACCAGGGAATCCAAGGTCTTTGAAGGGAGTGTCGAACTCGACCTCTTGTTTAGTCAGTTGTTCCACTTTATCACAGAACGTCTTAAAGGCAGTCTTCAGCTTTTGGCGGAGTTCTCGCTCTGCCTGTTCAGCGGCCAAGTCGTCCCTGTCGTGCATGTGCTGGTGTTTACCCAAATCGGTGGTAATCTCTCCCACCTCTGTATAGAACTGGACTTCTGCTTGCTTCTTTTTGCCAAACATTATAGCGTTCTATTGGTTAAGTGAATATCATATAAATTAATTGCAATGCAAATCATGAGGACTTGAGAAGGGATTAACGGATTAACCTTAAGAGTGAAGTGGAGGAGAATAAGCATTTCCCCGTCGCAGGGCTGGAAAAAGGCGTGTTTTATGTTATTGTAAAGGATGTCAACCCTATCGCCTCTGATTGATGTGAATCTAAAGCCATTGGCGTGGGCTTCGAGTGTGCCATGAATTCGTTTGGTTATAATATTGGGCCGGATATACAGGTCCTTAAGCTTAGGGTTGCCTTTGTTTTGGCTCAACACCAGAGTGTCCTGTTTGACGATCCCTTCCTTCTCCCGTTCCTCTGCTTCTCTAGTCTTGAACTTCTTCTGCACTTCTTTAATGAGTCTGAAGGCTGTGTTGAGGTTAGAAGAGGGCGCAGATATCTCTCCCGGTTCCTTCACATTAGTGCTCCGGTACGTCAACTCCTTCAGGAATGTCGAGTCAAAGTTATTGGTGAACATAGCGGAGTCACTCTTAGCGAGAGTGGCGCCGGGATGGAAGAAGTTGATCCTCAGGTAAGTGTAGTCGCCTTCAACGGATTGGGCGATATTCTTGATGGTCGAGATGTGGAACGGAACGGGAATTCCAAAAATGGGTAAAATCACGGTTTCGTACTTCTTGTCCACATATATCTTCAAATCATTCACTTCGGGCTCTTTCGGCATTTGATTCATATTTTTATAAGAAATGGTAGACTTCTTGTGCGACTCCTCTTTATTATTGCCGGCTTTGGAGGCGAGTCTGGCTCTCGCGGACTCATTCAGGTTCTCAGACAACTCCTTCTGATGTATTTTTCGCTTCTCTTCAGTCGTCGATTCGTTCTGTAATCCAAGTGTCATTTTAGTGGACATTAACTCGCGAACAAAGTCACACTTACTCTCAGTTTGTTGTCAACGAGTGCTGTGCGACGACTGCCACGATTGCCAAAGTCTTCCTCTTTAATGATCTCTGGCTTAACGTCTTCTTCCTCTTCGGACTCTTGATCATCGTCTTTGAGAATAATCGCAATATTCTTCAGTTTCTTTTTGCTGGGAGTCAACAGATTAGCAGCCGATCCCTCATTCACGACAACTGTGTCTCCAATGAAGAGCGCGTATGCCTTCCCCTCGGCATCCGATGCAGACTTGTTCTGAAGCCCAGAGAATCCGATCGACACATTAAATACCATCCCTTTCCTGGCAATTGCGTTGGATTTTGGCGCCAATAGCAGTGATCCCTCGCGAAACTCCAAACCCATAGCAAAGCCTATATTTTTGGTCATTTTGTCGACAATACTCTTGTCGTGTTTGGACACCATATCAATGGCGTGTTGGTAGACATCACTCAAACGGACGCCATCTCTAAGCTTCTCTAAAACGCTTTCTTGGACTTCGACTAAGAACTCATATAAACTCTTTTGTTCATCCGTTGGATTCACGAGAAGTGTTCGCACGATATTAGAGCAGTAACTCTTGTATCGGACGCCCAGAGCACAGGTAATGGCGCCGAAGTGTAAGTTGTTTTTATCACTGTTTCAATGCAAACAATACAAGTCTTAGTCATTGACTCCAATCGAGTCCACAACGTATTCATACGAACCTAACGGCACTAAACTTGAGATTATATTTGCCTCCGGACTGAATGATAGCCGTATAGCAGAGGTCCACATGTGAGGGATCGACACCTTTCACGTACTTCTTATTAGCGACGGCCTGTTCCACACCGTCGGCCAGCTTTGAATGTTTGACTTTTTTGTCGGAATCAATGATTTCAGTGATCTCTTCTCTCAGATATTTGGCGTAAATGTCTGACGAGAGAGCGGCCGCTTTGGTGAGGAGTGCGATCTCGTGATCGTCTTTGGGCGCCATTATATAGGCCAAAGCAGAACTGATGTCCAAAGTCTCGTAGTTCTGTGAATTCAACACTTTCTTCCACTCGTCGACGAACTCTCCGCTGAACTTGTCTTTCGTGAACTCACCGATCGTTTTGCCGCTTCTGCTCCGAGCGATCGCTGTCCTCAACGTCTCGAAGTTCGCGCCGTCTTTGTCCGTCTGATCCGCCAATTCATCAATGCGTTAGTCATGACACAGGACTACCCCCTGACTACACCCCACATAACACCCAACACTACATACCTTATCCCTAACCAAGAGAGTGATCGGCGGAACCGACTCCTCGTTCTCTTTGCTCGACTCAATCATCTTCAAGAAGTCCACCTTTTTCTTGGACGCCAACACATGGATCGACTGATGGCACAGAACTATCATTATGTCCGTCATCTCATACCCGAAGAGCCAGGTCTTCACAAAACAATAATCAATGCAAACGTCAATTCATGCAATGAATGGCAGACAATGAGTCACACCTGAAGAGCAGTCGTCTTACTGTAGACCACATCCGGGTCCTGACCCACGATCACCACAATTGCGTCCACTTTATGGATGTTCTCCAAGTCTTCGTCGCTGTTCTGTTAAGAGACAACACAAGACAACGGTTGAGATGTTGAGTTAGTTGTGACAGAAGCCGCCAGTTCACCACCAGTCTGTACAGAATGTAAGGTTCTCACCATCTCTACAGCCTGCGCGGCCTTCTTACGCAAGAACAGCTGGCTGTTGACTCTGTATAAACAAGCGTTTGAGTGTCACTGCTTACAATGACTCAATGGATCAGTTGGTGGTGACAGTGGCAGCAATGGATAGGTTTGCGAACGTATGGCAAACGACTTGTCGTGAACTGAGAACCGGTGAGAGGTTTGTGTCAAACAAACCAAACAATACACTGAATGTCGTAATACTGTAGTAATGGCTGACATTCATACCAAAGCTCACAATCAATTGGCGCTTCATTTACAGTGCATTTCACGCATACATTGCGCCAAACACTCGACAGTCGGCGCTGTATTGCCGGCTCAGCCGACACCGGCACTCGTATTCTGTACAGAATCTGTGGCACAGATTCACAGATAGACACGTGTTCTTAGGTACGTATCCTAACGTAACTCTTTATCGCCGTTAATATCGGTAATTGATAGTAACTTAATCAAATAGTATACCAACAGGTTGTGATTTGGGTAAGTAAGTGAATAGGTGCTGTTTATCGCACACTCACTCATTATTTTCATCCAATTTCTCATCACTTCTTAAGTTATTTTAGATTTAATTTTATTTCAAATAATTATAAATGAATCCAATAATAAAATATAATAAATTACAATACAGTAAATGAAAACCAAAACTCTATTCCTTTTGTTCACTACTTTTAGTATCAGTTTTTCTCTTAAAAAAGTTTTTAACTCTAGAGATCAATGACTGTTTGGTCTTCTTATCACTTTCATTGTCTGCAATTCGAGCCCTTCTTGTGGTCAAGTTATGAATTGGTCCAAAGGCTAGACTAACGACAGTACTGACCAAACAAATGACATTATAAGGCATTGAAAAGTCAGGCGTCGGAAGTGATACTAATAGTGTTTGTGTGTATATTCTCACGAAATGCGCGTTTTGTGTGGAAATAGTCTCACGAATTGGCAAATATGTGAAGTTTTTATCGGTGTTTAAATTCGCACTAATTATGGCTGAGTTGACGTAAACGCCGTGATTGGCGTCCGGCGGGTATTCCGTCCACTTCAGGAACACTCTATCGAATTGATAGGATATATCTGTCATACTATTGGGCGGTAATACCAACAGTAGCTCCAAATGATGTGATTGAATGCGATCTTTGGATGGTTTGTAGTAAATGGTATGCGGTTTGATTGACTTACTGTTTGCTGTGATCTTAAGTGTGTGTAAATACATTCGTAAATACCAGGGAATGACATCTAAATACACTATTTCTATGGGTTTATCCAAATTGTTGAATATATGACAAGTGATGCCTCCGTCGGCCAAACCGTAACCTTTGATGAAACGGTTGGCGTAAAGAGGCGGCGGTTTGACATTCGTGTAAACAAAGTTATCTTGAAAGTATTGGCCTATTAAATCTCGGAAAGGCAAAACTCAGTAATAGACAAACTCTAGTATCCGGCGCATAAATGCGAGAAGCCGCGGCTAGTGGCTTATTTGGTTAAAACACCCGAGACCACAGTCAAACCTCCGTAAGAACTTGTTAGTATCCGTTAAATCAATATATAAAGTAGTCTTTGCGGCCAAACTACAAGTGCTCGTAAGTGTTGTGCCAAACAGTTTCACTAAAGACCAGCTCTGCTTCCCATCGAACATAACGGGAGGATTGAAGACAACAGAAATACTTTGAATCAATTCAACCGAAGTTGACTCACAATGGATGTCCTTTAGAGGTAGACAATTGGTTCCAAATGTTTAAGAAATCAATACAACTGTTAAGCACTTAATGATGACTTACTCTACAAATGGGTCTGAAGTCGACGGCCAGAGAAAAGTAATACGAATTGAAGAGATGTGCGGCGTTGAGAAGAGTGGCCAACCCTTTGGTGGCAAAACACGGCAACAACTTCTTCCAAGGCGTCAGGTTCAATTTAGAGCCTTTCCGTTTTGAGTCATTATCTGTTTGAGATCATAGGCCGCGTATTTACGCTCTTCGGCGCCGATCACCGAATAAACCAATTTTGTGGGCTCTGGTGTCAGTTTGGAGGCATTCTTGCTGTTAGTATCCGTTAAATCAATATATAAAGTAGTCTTTGCGGCCAAACTACAAGTGCTCGTAAGTGTTGTGCCAAACAGTTTGACTAAAGACCAGCTCTGCTTCCCATCGAACATAACGGGAGGATTGAAGACAACAGAAATACTTTGAATCAATTCAACCGAAGTTGACTCACAATGGATGTCCTTTAGAGGGAGACAATTGGTTGCAAATGTTTAAGAAATCAATACAACTGTTAAGCACTTAATGATGACTTACTCGACAAATGGGTCTGAAGTCGACGGCCAGAGAAAAGTAATACGAATTGAAGAGATGTGCGGCGTTGAGAAGAGTGGCCAACCCTTTGGTGGCAAAACACGGCAACAACTTCTTCCAAGGCGTCAGGTTCAACAAATGGGTCTGAAGTCGACGGCCAGAGAAAAGTAATACGAATTGAAGAGATGTGCGGCGTTGAGAAGAGTGGCCAACCCTTTGGTGGCAAAACACGGCAACAACTTCTTCCAAGGCGTCAGGTTCTCAGTGCAGACCGATTCGTGCGGTAAAGCGCCGTAAAATATGGAACCGTTTCGCAAAGAGTTGCCATCGATTACACCCTCCGGTCTCAGCGAATACTTCGGCTGAACTGTGGCTGAATTGTCGATGAAATTAATGGACGAACAGAACTGACCGGAGAGTTCGCTCGTGATGTCTCTCCACGCCTTTTGAGGACTAAAACAAACGGTTTGCTTATTATCTGTCAATTGATATCCGTATGAAAACTACAATACTTTTTGTGGAAGTGTTGGAACCATAGCCATAGCTGTGCATTAGGAGGTGCCTCACGTATGGCATACCCCCAGCGCTGGTGTTTCCAAACGCCTTTCGTGAGACTGAAGTGTAGTTCTTGTAATTCATGTTTGGAAATGAGTTTTCCCAAAGACAGTGGAAATACATTGAATCGATTGGCTTAAGACATGACAAGACATACGTTAACATTAACCACAATTAGTGGCAAACAATACCCCAATTAATTGAATGCAAATCTTTGTGCCAAACGGTCTTCAGCTCAAAGAAGGCATATTTCACAGGCAGGCCATTTCCGAAGTTGTGTTCCCTAAGCGACATCAGAAGTCGTAGACTACCACAGAGTGTAAACGTACTTAACTACCGATCACACTCTGTATGCTACTCAAATTACAGTTTATTTAGAAATGTTTTCAATTTAATTAACATTTTGACTCAAATCACATGCAATCCTATGTTCACATACATTACGTAATTTTACCTGTCTCATACTGTACTGTACACTGTATCACTGGCAATTATCATGGTCTAATACTATTACAGTTTATGTGCTATTAATAATTCAATTTATTCTTGTATTACACTAATTGCAATCAATTATCTATAATTTACTGCACAATACTTGTCTGACTATCCATTAATAATTGAGTTGAAATAATTATCTTAAATTCATACACTTTTGCCATTCATATAACCCGAATAAGTTACCTGATAATAAACCATGATCGGTTTATTAATAAATAAAAGCAATGAACAAAATACCAGTAGTGGACAAACAGTATAACATTTAGTCCGGTTGTGCACTATATTAGGCTTTAATTAAAGATATGACACCAAAAATTCATTTAATAAGTTTTTTTTATTTTAATGATAAGTGGTGTTGGGGTCAGTCCTCATCATCACTGCTCTCTTTCCCCCTTTTGTTTCCTTTGCTGTGCTTCTCTTTATTCATTCTGAGAACAGCCCCGGGATTGGGATACGGCCTCATCTGAAACAAAGGTCCCGATGCCGTCGAGTCCACACCACTCTTGACGTCGCCCTTCTTATCCAAGCCGTCCGACCACTTGCCTCGAGGAATGTCAGAATAGGCCGACGGATCCATTGGATCCAAATCATTGGTCTTCCTAACGGTGCGGCCCTTCGTCTGTCTCTCTCTATTCCTATCTTTTATTCTCGATTTACTACTATTCCTCTCATTCCTGTCCGACTCCTCCGAATCGGTGTCGAAGTTGTCGTTAGAATTGTCTGAAAGTTGTGAATCAGAATCAGATCCGTCGGCGTCGTGTTCTTCATCGTCGTCTCTCAACAAACCTTTTTGTATCACAAAATCAATTAATGA
>CAJPVJ010000954.1:1845-19121 GCA_905397405.1 Oppiella nova
CGAGCGGATGAAAAAGGGAACGCCTTTCCAGCGATCGTTGTCGATGTGAAGCACTACCACCGAGAATGTGGATGTCGTCGAGTTTTTGGGTACATCCTTGTCATCGGTGTACCCCTTCTGTGCCTCTCCCACGCCCTTAGGGTTACCCACGTACTGACCCAACACCACGTCCGACACCTTTAGGTTAGCCATACTTTGCAAGAGTTTGAGCTATAATTAAAATATTTATTGTACTTTTAATTATCTATTATATTTGTGTATTAAATATGAAACCCATATTTGAATTATGAATAAATTTTATATTAATATATTTCATAAAATAATTTATATTTTCAGGTATACTGTATATGATATTTATAAATTATTTACTCGTTTCATTTTAAGTATTTTCCATATTAATACAATAGTTTGCTGTTAATACTGTATTAATATAAAATTAGCTAGTTATAAAACTGAAAGCCTATACTCTGTTTTACATGACATTTATTGTTACGAACCTTTTGTCCGCGTATATCACTAGCACTTAACGTGTCGGGCCTTTCCATCGCCACGAGAGTCAGCACTTGAAGCAAATGATTTTGGACGACATCCCGGATAATACCGTACTTTTCAAAGTATTTGCCCCTACCCTGAGTGCCAAACGGCTCCTTGAATAGGATCTCCACGTTAGCTATATATTGTCGGTTCCACGTGGGCTCCAACTGGTTGTTCCCGAAACGGATGGGCAGTATATTCTGGACCATCTCTTTGCCGAGATAGTGGTCGATGCGGTAGATCTGGTCCTCAGTCCATCCCTGACTCTTCAGTGCGTCCGACAACTCCTTTGACGACTCGCTGTCTCTGCCGAACGGCTTCTCTATCACCAGTCGAGTCCAACCACTGATTTCATAGACATTCCGTGCGATAAGTGTTTAGTAATTATACATTAATATGTGGCCATTCAATAGGTAAACAAGCAGGGACATAATAATTCTAGTACAGTATAATATTTGTGTTGGGGTGCACCTACTTATAGATGGGGTGCACCTACTTATAGAAAGACCCGTTGTGTTTGACTTACGTCTTGGACAGGAGGGTAGACTTGAGCGCTGCGGCAGTTTCGGCGAATATCTCGGGCGGCAGTGCGAAGTACACGATTCGGTGCCCTTTGGTCTTACCTGTCTCAAACTTGTCCACAATGTCCACTACGGGTGCGTAATCCTTGATGACCCGTGAGTCACCATGGTTATACGTCACTATTTTCCAGAAGTCTTCGTACTGTTGCTTCTCATGCGAGTCCTTCAATGTGTTGACCACATAGGGGTCGACAGTCGACCGAATGTAGGCCACCGTTATGGTCGCGTTGTGGGCGAACCCCGCGATCTGGAAGTTCTTCGGCAACTGACCCGTCTTATAGAGGGTGCTGTCGATGGGAATGGTATTATTTTTGTGTAGAAATTGTATGTATTTGTCTACAATTTATAATTATTTCGTTTGAATGTATGTGTTATTAAATGCAACAGAAATAATTAATAAACTAAAATAAATAATATGAAATGAATGTTATGAGACTCAATGCTTACAAAAGTGTTGGCATTAACTTCTTTTGCGACAAATCTCCCTAAATATTGACAATAATATTAAAATTAATTAATAAAATTATAAAGATTATAAAATTGACGGTAAATACTAACCGTAATCCCGAGTAATACAAAAGAATAGGCTTCCGTATCGTTAAATTGAAATGATCCGAATAGACTTTGCTTGCTAGTTTCATCATGACCAACCCATTTGGATTCAACCAGGGTTTGCACAAATAGCAAACTTATACACAAACTCTTTACCAAGATCATATTTAGCATAGAAGTAAAAATATTTTAAAGTAAGGACTAGTGTTGGGACTAACGATTTGTGCCAATAATTATAGAGTTTATATATAAAATAATTTGTTATAAAATATAGGAAAAAGGAGTGAAAAATCAGTGCTTGTTATCAATTAATAAATTCTGTATTGTACTGAAAGTTACAGTACTTTATGTACTATAAGTATATTTGAACCTTTTATCGCAAAATTGACAGAGATTTAGATATTACACTCGATTTTGGCACACATTTACAGATTGACACTAATTGGGAGCTATTTACAAAGTACATTGTGTACTCTATAAGATTGGAAAGGGGGCTATGAGTCGGTATGAAAGAAAGTGGTAATTGAAAGTGTTTGTGTACTACCAAAGGGGTGGGCATTGGATTTGTCGGTTTGTAAAGAATTTATTGAATACTGTCCTGAATTAGATGAAAACGTATAGAGAATTGAGCTTAGTAATTTTACTTCTATCATCAATTTATGTGGTACTATATTATACAACACTCATTTCTTAATATCAGCTTAGTATCAAGTTATCAAGTACAGTATTTATCTATATTTTAATATTTAAATTCTTTTTATTATAAATTTCAACATAATCAGAAATACAATATATTTAAATGAATGCTTTATTATATATAATGTACTGTATATGTAGTGTAAGTGTAACCCAAATAAAAATACTGTTATACGTTTATTAAACAATTTGAATACATAATTAGAAATAATGAAATCAATAGTAAGGTACAGAAAATGATTACCGATATAACAAAATCAATTGTGTTTTAGATATTTCTTGTATTTGTTTTAATTATTTACTTAAATTGTTGAATATATTAAATAATTGGTAACATTATTTTGAACACATTTTCCAAACTATCGATTCAATGGTTTAACAGTAATGGCAACACATTTCGTAATTCATAGATATGTCTGGCATTGTATTCAAACTTAAATTGCCAGGTTGCGTTTTCTCCTATTTTAATTGACTTCAATTTGGGACTACTTTTCAATGCAAATGCCTTTACATCCGATTCATTGAGTTTCATGTCTGAAGTGCTTTTTATGACCAGTGATTGCAGTTTAGGGAGACTTGAGATGCGGTCCAAACAAAAGACATTTATCTCTGCTTTTGATTCAATGATCTCTAATGACTATCGATTTTGAGAGCAAAAATGTTTTGGGAAGTCAAGTGCTAATCGATAGGCGCTAATAGTTTATTGAAATTAATTATTGAATTAAGTTTTATATTTACGTGACATTAGGTCATAAAAAGGTCAGATTTTTGTATTTGTATTACGAGTCGTTCCGGGAATATGACGCCACTAAGTGGTACGTAAATATCGGCGAACGCCCGGTGCTCAACATAATCAACAAACAGCCGCATCTCATACACAGAATGGACGGACAGTTTGGTGTCAGACCTAATGTCTGTCCAATGCTTTACACCCGATATGACAAGAATTGGCGAAACAGTAGTTATTATTCAATACATTTGCTTATAAGGGGTAATGAGTTGTCAACAATTGATTGGTGTCTAAAGAACAAGAAACCTCCGGTTTATGTATTCAATGAGACAATTGTGTGGACACTGAACACAACATTTGGTGATATGTGTAGAGATTTACTACTATTTGAACAAAATGTTTTAAAATATTAGTTACACTGTTTATCTATAACTTAGTTATACATTAATTAAAAATTATTTATTGATATTTTAACCATTGATTTATTTGAATTTGGTTATAATAATATTATTACGGTACTACTAAAAGTTACTATAACATATTTGGTAAACTCACAATTGTATTTGAAATATTTTGAATCAACAGATGTTTTATTTAAAAAAACAATTTTCTAAATAACTTCTAAATATGCATTTAATAATCCATTAAATCCAATATATATTTGGTTTCAAACACATCATTATTATACAAATGAGTGCTCATCTCATTGTATACTCTAATCTCAAAACGCTTTAAATTTACGCTACTTTTGTCCACAAATTCATCGAAATCCTTGTCTTTGAGTTGTATTTTGTCGTCACATTGGATGACAAAATACATCAAATGTTTGAGTCTTGAGACGCGATCCAAACTCAACCAATTGATGGCACACTTCCTGTCAGTTATGTACAGTGACTGTAGTTTCGGTAGCTTTGCCTCGATTTGTTGAAACAGTTTGTAATGAATTTGCGACAAATTGAGCCTTAAATGGGTTAACTTTGGCCAACCATTCAGTGAATCAAATGCGTGCCAATCGGTGACCACTTCCTCCTCATCATCCAAACCGAGACTCAAATTTAAGCGCTTTATTTGTGGCATAAACTGAATTGCACTCAAAATCTCGACAATTATTTCATTTGAGTTACAGATCAAAATGAGTGAAAACTTTTTTAATTGCTTAGATTTTGAACCGATTATTGCCAGGGATTTGCCAATTGAGTAGTCGATAGCATTTTCGTTGAACTCGAGCTCCAGTTCCTTTAGCTCTGCCAAACCTATCAACTGATTCATCATTTCAATGACAATGACTTGGGTTTCAAAATCAGTCCTAATGTCCACAACTGACAGCACTTTAAGAGTCCTGAGGTTTGCTATAAAAGTGCCAAACATTTCATTCGTGAAGTAGTCTTCAAACGAAAACTCAAATTTCGACAAATTTTGGACTAAGAGTTGGTTTTGGGCGCCGAAAACATCGGACAGATTAACGATCGCTAAATCAGACAATTTGTGGCAATCTTTGAGACAGTCTTTGATGTATTCCTCCGTACAATGGATTCGTCTTAACATCGGTCCAAATGTTTACGTCAAATATTGGGCTGAGTTTTGCATCATCTCTAAGAAATCGCATCTAATTTCTCACAAATGCAGACATTTATCGCGTAAGCCATCGATGGTTTGCAATACTTTTAGCACATATTCTTCATCAATGTCTTCGTCTTCGCAATCAATGGTCTGAATGTTTGGACACTTTCTCATAATACGGTCTATGAGTGAGACGTCGAGAAACTCTTTGCCACAAATGTTTGGTGCCATGAAATCATCCAAAATGTGTTCAATGTATAGTGTTTTAACTGTTAAATATGTCAGCCGTTGAATCTGTTTGGACAGATATTCATATCTGAATCCATCTTTAAATGACATATAACTCAGCAATAGTTGACACAAATCGTCGCCAAACCTATCAAATGAGTCCTTACTATAAGGTTTAGACTATAATGAGGCAAACTTTTCGTTTGTAAACTTGTCGTCGAAATAAAACTCAATTTCAGACAAATTTCGGACTAAGACCTGGTCCTGGATGTCAAACACATGGGACAGACTCGAGACCTCTAATACAGACAATTGGTGGCACTCTTTGAGGTAGTCTTTGATGAAGTCTTGCAATTTAGACATAAATCTCAATGAATCGGAATTAAATGCATTTATACTGAAAAGTAGCCATAAATTGAAATGCATGCGAATCTATGACATGGAAGTTATGGACAGACACTTTAAATACGACGATCAAGACATTTATGAAATGCGAAATGAGTTATCATTAAATGATTGAAACGATTAAATAATTGTTATAATGTCTGTAATTTTGCAGTCTGTACTTGAAAATTTTCATTTTATTTCGAAAAGATTTTTTATAAATAAAATAATACATAAACGATATCAAAAAATCAAGTTAATTACCGGTAAAACAAAAATCTCTCTCTCTCTCTCTCTCTCTCTCTCTCTCTTTCTTTCTCTCTCTCTCTCTCTCCAAAACTTTTAAATTGTTTATACCGTATAATTCACAATAAAACATTTGTTATAATGATATAACTTATATACTAGCCATATGTTTTTATAACAAAGTACTCTATTGAAACATGTCTATACAGTATGATACAATAAATTAATGCCAACATAAGTTATATTAGTAATGTAATTTATATTTTAAATTTCATAATTTTAAAACAGATCCGGAAATTGATTAATTCTTATAAACTCTTTTCAGATATATTTTTACTTTAAAAGGGTACTTGGTAAAACATTAACGTGAGTACTTATTAAGGACAATATAAATAAGTGCAAAGTAGGACAGTCCGGGTTGTTTGCTAAATACAATTAAATTAATTCTGAATCCACAATAATACATATATTTGTGCATGATCAAATATTTGTATATAAGTCGAAATATTTATCTCAAAAACTCATTCAAAAACATTGTTTTCATTACTAGTAATAATTAAATCAATTATTAAATCCTCTTTTATAATGATGTATAACATTGTGTCACTATTATTGGTGATGAGCACCGGTAGTATCGCATGTCTATCATTGGAAGGCCTATCAGCCGACATACGAGGCATTGAGAAAGGGGTTGAAAAGGCAGTCAATTGGGTCAACCCGTTTCGTCGTGGTGTAGGTGCCGGACCCAAACCTATGGAAAGCCGTCTACCATCACACACCGGTGCCACGACTAATATACCTGTGACTGATTACCATTCGTTAGATGCCGGTGCCCAGAATAGTATACCGTTTATAACCAAGCAACCGGTTCATACCGGTGCCACTAATGCCAAACCCGCATTAGACTCATTGCTGGATGAGTTTCACGATGACTGGACTAATCACATACCTGTCCCTCAATCGCTATTGGATGGCATCCTATCGACTGTAACCCAATCACAGGATCGCAAACGAGGGCTGGTATCCAATCGGACGGACATTTTCTTGTCATACAACTCGTGGTTTGTCTTTACACTGAATAATGGTTTACTACCTCTTCATGAGGACTATGCGGACAGTCTGATAGATGCGGCGGAAGGCATACGGGATGTGGTGAACAGCACTCTTGAGGCATACCTGGGCTCAAAAGTGGTGGCATTCAGGCGACAGGCGATCCAATTGGCTAATAATGGCAGCGAAACGACCGCTCAGTTGTTAACTTCATTGACGACACTGTTTGACAGGACTGTCGACAGTATAGTGACTGATGTTAAGGCCGTCAGACAAGGATTAGTAGATACGGATACGACTGTCCGCAAACAAATAGACATGAGTTATGATCTCAAACGTCGGGATCAGTTAGAAGTCCTCAACAAACGCCTGACCGAAGAGATTAGCGTTTATGACGGACTGGTAGACCAAACGAGTAATATCATAGCCCGGGTCCAACAACTCCTGGTTGACAAGGCACCGGTAGTCTAATGGTTACTTTTATATGATTAATAAATGTATCCAGAGGATATTTAATTTCTAAATTGATTATTTAGAAATATGTTAATTAATATTTAATAATTTTGTTTTATGTTTGAAATAAAACCATATTTCTCAAAAATTTTATATTGATCTAGCTCAACTTTAACATATAGTAATATTAAGACATCGAGTCCAAAGGGTTTTGTCAAACACTGTATATGAATTGATTTAAATTTAAATTTCAAACATAATGAGTAATAAAACTCTAAATACATTGATATTCATTATTATTATCTCCATAATAATTAGCATGAATAAAATTGTATTTAATTAATTATTATAAAATATATTTGCTCAGGCATAATCACTGTGAACGATTGGTGGACTTAATCATACCAAGCTCAATTAAATTATCATAACATTCACTGAATACTACTCTTTGGTCAGCCATTAATTGCCTTAATTTTTATGATTATTGTGAACTATTTTTTATATTAGGTGACCCAAACGCTGACAATCAATTACATGTGCTCTAGTCTGTTATAGGAACATAAACAACAATAAATAAATTAAGCTTTCTCGTCAAATTTTCCCAATGTGTATAAGTTATGAAATTTTTAAATTTAATATTTCCTAAATAATTTTCGTGTAACTACTGGATATTTATTAAAAACAATTTATATTTTTATATTTAATAGTCAAAACCAATATTCTATATCTAATACAATACTAAACGCACCGGTATTTCAATTGCAATCACTAATGGACTCAATGTTGACCCGTAATTGGCATAAAAGGCCTGAATGTCGGGAAGTTTTGGCTAAATATAACGAGTGGTCTATTGATAAAAGCGTGAAAAATAAGAACCAATTTCGGATACAACTGATCAGGCTACATTATTGTGAAAATCTATTTTTTCAAGAGATAAGCAAAACACTGTACATACCTTACCATAAGGCGGGTAAATTGTTTTACAAAGCCATAAGTGCCGATAAAAGAAAAATAATTGGCACTGGTGCATTTGCCACTATTGAACAAGTGGATAAACCAGACATTCTTAGTGTCACTATTTACATCGTGCCATTGAAGGGTATACTATATTATGTTAATTACAATAATAATCTTTTTTGTTTGACCTTATCGTTTGACCTAACATTGACTTAATAAATATTTCTAGTCAGTACAATAAAAAAAATAATTTTAACAATTAGTTACCCATATTGTATTATTTCTGAACTAACATTTATTATCTTAATTTTGTTTTACTTATAAAACAACTTTATAAAGTAAATTTTAAAAATCTGGTCAAATAATAAATTCACCAAGCGAAGCTAGATAAAATTCCATAATATGATTTATTAATTTATAAATTAAATTAATTTGTAATAGGATTGGAATTCAGCAAAATAAATGATTTATTGGATGAGATCAACCACATAATGATTACACCGTCTGAATATATTTTAAATTATATAAATCTACATTATTATAGTGGCTCAGTATATATTAAAGTGGAATTGTGTTCCCATAGTCTCCGCAATATTCTTAGAAGGAATTTCTCGATACGGAAAGTTTGCCAAGCTAGCTAGTTTAATTTGTATGTACATAAACCTTATCATATTCTTAATAAATGTGCATGGTCAAAAAGTGCGATTGCGGGCGATAAAATGGTCATTTTTGCGGTCAAGGAGTTGGCTGACATAATCATTTTTATATAAATTAACGTATGTATAGACGGTATGTATTAATAGCTTAGACGGCACTCAACCGTACAGTAAGCACTTTATGTGTCGCAAACTTATCCGGCAAATGTATGCGTATATTGCAGTCATATATACAGTATATACTGTAGTATTCAAGTACAAATTTAATATGAATTAGTATTGGGCTTGAAAATAGTTATAATTTAAAATTGATTATTCATTGTTTACAAAAATATTTTTGTTTATGTTTACATTAATATAAATTTATATATAATTTAATGAAATTATTTAATTATAATAGTTTAATTTTTGTTTATTGTGTAATTAATGTGTTTGTAAATATGTCAGTAATTAATGCTCAAAACGTGATTATACTAATCAATGATATTATAAATGGAAATATTAATATTAATTGTGCGAATAATGATTTATTTACAATTGCTGAAAAATCATTATTATTTATTGAAAACCAAATTGAAGAATATTCTGTGCAATCAAATCAGGAATATGATGATAACATATTTATTGACGAGAATAATGAAACAAATTATGAAAATATTAATGAGAATTCATTTGAAATGGTGAGAGACTATGAGGATATTATGTATATAGCGGACTACATTAAAAAACATCCCAAATCAAATTTTAAAACTGTATCTAATCAATGCCGAAAGTGTAATAATATTACGTTATTTTATAAAGTGAAAAAATTTGTCAAAAATAATTATATTGGATTCAATCGACACAAATTGGAAGTTATAAAGAATTATTTATTTGAAGAATTCAAAAACAAACGCCAGAATTGTATTCGAATTACTGATAATTTTTTAAAATTAATAGCAATTAGAAAATCACGAGAATTACATTACTATGATTTCAGAGCTAGTAATAATTTCATTGCATTATTTAAACGCAAGTCAAGAATCTGTGGTCGAAAAATTACAGAATATGTTTCAAAGAAAAATATAGAATCACAGATTTTAATAGAAGAATCGGTTACAGAATTTCGTAATAATTTTGCAAATAATTATGTCAACAATTTTAACCTTGAATTAATCCTTAACGCCGATCAAACTCCTATGAATAGAGAAATGGTACCAAAGCGGACCCTTGCATTTAAAGGGGAAAAGAAAGTAAAAGGTAAAAAAATAAAGCCATGGTAAAACTATTTGGGGTTAGATTATCTCGAATAACTTTTAATTGAGGAGGGCGATTTTAATTCTGTTTGTAGCAATTTGTAATAGAATAAATAGCAATTCAGGGCTAATACAATTTTATTTCTAGTTTTCCAAGGTCATATAAAATTTTAAAATAAAAATGTATATAAAAATTGTCACGTTTAATAGTTTTATCCATGGTTATAAATTAGTTTTGATATTTTATAAAATAGATAATGATAAATTAAAATTAATTTTCTAGTCAAAATTCAAAATAAAAACGCGATGACCCATTCATATACATTAATGCCTACTATTACAATGGCAGGTAAAACATTTGGAAAGTTATTTATCATATTACAGGAACCCCAAGGTAAATTTGGACCATTTGTTTTTAAGAAAGTAAAAGAATTGGAAACCAAATATAAAAATATTCGTGTGCTATGTACACAAAGTGGTATAATGAATCAAATTGTATGTAATTTATGGGCTAAACATTTTGTAGATGTTGAATATGTCAATTTATTTGCCGAAAATAATGAAAAACCAAATATACTTTTAACTTTGGATTCGTTTCCATGCCATTGGAATCAAGAATTAGATGAGAATTTTGACACAAATATTAATATACAGAAACTTAAAATTCCCGAAAATACCACAAAATTTTGCCAACCGCTAGACATTGATTTTAATCACGAATTAAAATATTTTTGTAGGAAAATTACTGGTCATATATTAGATAATGATATAAATATAAAAGTTTACGACAGGTATAATATTATGAAAATGGCATCGATTATTTGGGAACAAATATCTAGCGATAAATTCATACCATTAATAAAACACTGTTTCAATAAAGCATTTACAGGTAATTCATATGAATATACAAATGTTAGAAAAGTATGTTTTAATGACAAAAATAAATTTGATTTTTGTGGATATACTAATTGTAATCAAATTTGTTTTATGCAATGTGCCATTTGTGATATCAAACTATGTTTTACACATTTTTATATTGAATTTCATAGACATTTATAAATATATTTAATATTATTGAATTAAATATCTTGTATACATTTGTAAATTAAATTAAAGTTTATATTTAATATAATTCAGATTATAAATATATATTTTATATCAAAAATATATTTGATTAAATATTATTATAATTAAATATTAATTCATAATAAATTTGTACTTGAATACTACAGTATATACTGTATATATGACTGCAATATGCGCATACATTTGCCGGATAAGTTTGCGACACATAAAGTGCTTACTGTACGGTTGAGTGCCGTCTAAGCTATTAATACATACCGTCTATACAAATAATGTTAATTTATATAAAAATGATTATGTCAGCCAACTCCTTGACCGCAAAAATGACCATTTTATCGCCCGCAATCGCACTTTTTGACCATGCACATTTATTAAGAATATGATTAAGTTTATGTACATACAAATTATACTAACATTGCCAACTTTCCGTATCGAGAAATTCCTTCTTAAAGCAAAAGGACAAGCATTTGATCGGCAAATAGGAGATCCCATGAATTTATTTGAATACTTGAATATTTGAATATTTTCCGACAAATCTTAGAATGTGTTCAATATTTACATGAATTGAATCCACAGATCATCACAGAAACCTCAAACCTGACAATATATTCATAGTTAAGGACGTAAGGAGAGGTAGATTTGTTAAGTTATGTGACTGGGTTGGCTATAAATACCAATAAAAATGACGATTCATTTACTACTAATAACGTGCGAAGTATAAAAGAGATGTCATATATGGCGCCGGAAATGAGTGATCACAGGAACTATAATCACAAATCAGATGTCTATAGCCTAGCAATGATTGGATGCGAAATATTTGATTGGAATTTATGTTCATTTGATTCGCAAAGGTTTTGTGAAATTTTTACCAATATAAAAATATAAATTTAAAAATATAAAATTAATTGATATTAATTATTTACAGCCCTGACCAATATTCTGAGATTAGTAACAATTTAAAGGCACCAGTATGTCAATTACAATCCTTAATGGATTTAATGTTAACTCGAAATCGGCATAAAAGGCCCGAATGTCGGGAAGTGTTGGCTAAATATAACGAGTGGTCTATCGATAAGAATATTCTCCAAAATGATATCGAATTTGAGTACATTTTAAATAGACTTAAAATCAATGGAAACCATTTTTTCTATGAGTTTTTCAATGCAATGTATTTATATACTAAAGTAGATATAAATGAAAATAGCTTTCAAGACTTTTCGAAAATTGGCAATGAGGGTTTTGGGGAAGTGTTCAAGGTGAAATATAATTATAATCTTAAGGAGTACGCATTGAAACGAATTGAGTTTAAAGATAATTGTTTTGATATATGAGGTTAGTTAATCTAATCTAAACAAGTATATTAATATAGTAGTTTATAAATATACTTGTTAAATTTTTTCACCTTATATCTATTTTGTTAGCATTACTAATTTTGGAAAGGTTTGTATAGATTTTTCTAAAAGTGAGATGAAAACTATTACCCGAGAAGTGGAGGGCTTATCAAAAGTGAGATCAAAATATATTGTCCAGTATTACGACTCGTGGATCAAAAATGAGTGTCAATTCATTGTAATAAAGTTGTGTTCGCAGAGTTTAAAAAATATTCTTAAAGCAAAACCTCAAGTATTTCGCCGACAAACCGGGGATCCCTTTAATTTAGTCGAGTATTACATTTCGTGTGAAATATTTCGGCAAATTTTAGAATGTGTTCAGTATTTGCATGAATTGAATCCACAGATCATTCACAGAGACCTCAAACCCGACAATATATTGATTGCACAGAATGTAAGGAACGGCAGGTTTATTAAGGTATGTGACTTTGGTTTGGCTACAGTTCACCACAAATATATTACACACACCAAAGAGGTAGGGGATGTTCGCTATATGGCACCGGAAGTAATGCAGGGTCGTAGGTATGACTACAAATCAGATATCTATAGTTTGGCGTTAATTGGAGGGATACTATTTGAAGTGGATGTCGCACTAATTGATACTAGCAAGCAAGTTTTAACCTATTTATTTATAGACTTATCAGTAAATAATTTGTATATAATAATTGAAAAATAAACAATTAATTTTTAAAATTATAGTCAAGATATATATCCAGCTGCACATGAAGTATTGAACGCACCGGTAGTTAATTTGCATAAGATATTGGACTCAATGTTTGTCATGAAATTATGGGCTCAAAGACCCGAATGTCGGGAAGTGTTGGCTAAACATAAGGAGTGGGCTATCGATCGCAATATTATTACAAATAATACTGAAATAGATTTTCACATAAAGAAACTGAAAGAAATTGAAAACACATTTTTCTATCAATTTTTAATATTCCTCTTGAAATATAATTAAACACATAATTTGCATGTATTCAATATACCCTAGACAAAACAAAATAACATAATTTATACTATACTCAAGCCATATTTTGATTGCTTAATTTATATTTCAATAATTACACGTGATCAATTAAATTTTATAATTAAGCTCATAAAATTTTCTTTGTTATGTAATTTGGGTTTTTATAAATTAAAATAGTCGCAAATATAATTTTGAGTACAATTTAATTCATAATATATGAATTGATTTAAATTTAAATTTAAAACATAATGAGTAATAAAACTCTAAATACATTGATATTCATTGTTATCATCTCCATAATAATTAGCATGTATAAAGTTGTAATTAATTAATTAATATAAAATATTAATTATATAAAATATAATATAAATTAAAATGTATAAAATATGATATTATTTTTTATTTAGTTTATTAGAGATAAATGTAAGTTAAAAATATTATATTTAAAATTTATAATACTTAAAATCAAACAATATATTAATTTAATGTTTGAATGTTTCACATAAGTTAACAATGAATTTAAAAATCACAAATATTTTTTAATTTATAAAAATTAATGTATATCATTATATCTATATAGTCAAATAAGGTACTAGTCACCTTACAAAAATTATTTGAAATAAATAAAATTTAATGAAACATAACTAGAAAATGTAATTTATTAAAAAATTATATTGATAAATATTAATCTTACAGTATATCGAATAATTGTAATTAGATATAAAATATAAATTACAGTATTTATTATATTATATTGTATTATATTAATTGTATTTTATGTATTATTGATAAGCACTGTATTGTAATGTTATAATAGTATTATAACTACTAAAATTAGTAAAACAAAGTTGATAACATAATTAGAAACGATTACAAAAATTAATTATAGTGTTAAAAAGTTAAAAGTAATTTATTTTAGTTTGTGATCAATTGTTCTGTCAGTCTGTAATCGCCAATCATTTTCAACAAATCATGCTTTTGTTGATCCATTTGTTTGGCATCTGTTTTCACAATTGTCTCACAAATTAGCAATTTATCCAAAAGTCGCGACTTTTTAATGCGATTTATATTTCCATTACCGGTAAGTCTGTCCCGAATACCGGTGCAAAACGCGCCGAACTCTTGCCTAACCATTGCTTCCATAACTGTCTCATCCGGTTCATCGGGATATATCTCATCAAGATTTTCAGCCACGACCTCTATTACCTTATCAATACTGACATCAACAGCTTTGCTGTCTTTTCTCTCAACCGGTATATCACATGTATGTGTGAACATACCAAGCTCATTTAGTATGCATTTTTGATCGTCTATATCACTTTTTGCCAATCTAAGTTTTCTATCCATTAGACTAATCGGATATTCAGCCCCCGATAATGATTTTAACATAACACTTAAATGAATATCCAAAGTATCCATGTCCATGTGATATGTCACTTGAAGGGTAGTCCACGGCAAAATGGTACCTGCTAACATTTCTAAAGGCCTGGACCATGAGGGTAATGGTGGGCTCTCAATGTTGAATGACTTGATTATTTCCCCGGCCTCCAAAATATCCATTTCAATGGGAAAACTGTTCCCGCTTACATTAGCGGTAATCACTTGTTTTTGTTGGTAATCGAGCACCCTCCTATTTTGATGCATAAGCTCAAAGGTTTCCACGTTATTATTTGTATTCAACATCATTTTTATGGGCATTTTCACCACTTCCCTGATTTCGATAGTGTCCAGTCGTTTCTCCAACATTTGCCCGTAATATGCCGTCCCCTTCGCGATGACATCCCTCGGGTGACACTCGTATAGTATATCATTTGAAGGGTAATTATGTTTTATATTATTTTCAAAATCCTTTAATCTATTTGAGTTACCAATAACCATGACCTTCGACAAATCGGTTTTGGGTATTTTATATAGCTTAATAAGGTTTAGGATTAAATCACCGATTATTCCGTACGACATACCAGTCCCATGACCTTGCACATCCAATAGAGAACCTAATGATTTCTGTCCATAAGCAATATATTGGATCGAAAAGTTGCTCAAATTAATAAGTCCGTAAGAGAAATGATCACGATTAAGTGCGAATATCATAATATTTTCCACAGTCTGACTATCCCGGTCATTGTCTATGACATAGGCTATAGCGGCAGCAGTGATCCCATTGATCAAGTACACTTTTTCAAATCCGGTTAATTTAGCTATATCTCTAAATATAGCCATTTGTCTGATCCGATAATCCGTACGTAAAGTGAATACAGCGCTACGTACGGGACTTTTCATAACTATCTCCGCCTTTTGTTTAACGTTCAACACCTGTAGAGCTACTAATGTCTCGACATATAGTTCATGACTAACAGCAGGGTCTTTATGCGATCTTATAGTGACTCTAATAGGATATGTGGTCCACTCTCTGAACGGATACTTTCGTAACTCCGAGTCCTTCGCCCAGTCCTTCCATAAAAGATCTTTGATGTCGAATGAGCCGTAAGTATCGCCTAAATTAGCTTTGGCTTCCGAACCGAATATAAACTTATTTTGATATGCAATACAATTTTCGATATATTCGCTGCCATTAGTGTCCGGCACATATTTGACATCACCATTAAAATATGTAGCAATCAATTTATCATGGTCAAAATAATATCCCAATAATTCCGAATCTCGAGCATGTCTAAAGTTTTCCAACTTTAATCTTCGCATATCGTTGAACAAGGTGAGTTTTAGCTTTTGTGCACTTTTAAGCCAAGTTCTTTTTAAAAGGCTACCTTCCCAGTTCCCATATAATGCAATGAACTGTGCCTGATGATCATCCATGGTAATTGCAATTTGTTTACCTAGTTTGTTTTGTAACAAATCAATGTTCATAAATTTTGCCATTTTAGTTCGCATTGCTTGACAAAATTTATCACGTAAATTATTATTTATGTCGTTTACCAGGTTAAAGAGACTGAATATTTTAGCTGTATAATCATTAAGAATATTTTGATACATGTCATTTAACATTGACATGCACGTATCGGTAGAATACTGTTCCAGGTCATTTTGATACTTGTTAAAATTGCATGCGTAAAGCAAAACATTTGACATTTCAATAGTTAATGACTTGTGAGTGACTTCCATATTAGACAATATAAAGTATCCAGATTGTAATTTTCGAATGAATATTTGTCTATATGAATTTACTATTATATCAATGGCTTGTCTTATTATTTGCATTTCAGCTTGGTGAATATTTTCCAATATTTGTTTGAAATATAATCCAATTTTGTTATACATTTTTTCTAACTTAGCCAATAATTGTTCATTGTCTTTTAAAATCGGGGGAATATTTATATTCAATTTTAGCTCGGTTAATTTATTATAATCGATATACCTTTCATCACGTATTTTATGACTACAATTATCTCGGTATTTATCACCACAATAGTATAATAGTTTGTATTTAGCGTCATAGGTATAGATATTAGTATCTAGTTCAACCCGATAAGTTTGTCGTTGATTTTGATATAGACTTTTCGACTTTTTGTTAAATAAATCAATAATTTCATTATTAATTCGAGAGAAAATATTTTCATAATTATTATCCAGGCAATTCTCGCTAATATTGGCGTCAATAGCGGCATTCATATTATCATTAAATGCCTTGACACAATTCTCAACCAATTTTTTATATTTCATTGTATTATTAAATGAAATTGCGGACAGGACAATTGTATTTTTGTAGTCCTCCAAATCAGTTAATTGACAAAATTTGTCCCTGTATGAATTGATTAATTGTACTGGCTCTTTTTTATTGAATTTATTTAAGAACTTTTCCATCAAATTTTTGCCAATTGACCGGGGGATTTTATCATAATTCACGTTATCTTGGTCATTTAAATTTACTATTTCATTTACGATACTACATTTATAGTTAGCCAGCATTTTCTCAACAAATTGCTCCAGAACATATTCAGCAACTAAATTATTT
>CAJPVJ010000955.1:0-19099 GCA_905397405.1 Oppiella nova
TAATAATATTAAAAAAAATAAGTGATTATATAATAATAAATGTTTATGATAGAATATAATTAATAATAAAACATTAGATATCAGAAGTATTGAATGTTGGACAGTCAGGTCTCATAGGTGTCAGGTTTGTTGTCCGGCGCTCCCGTTTATGAGTGACCACACAATTGCCATAAGATTGTATACTCAGCAAATTGACTGGTGTTCCTCCGTTTAACCACACGATATCATTTAGCGCAATAAAAACATCTTGGTCCTTATACTGCTCAAAGTACCGGCGCTCCACTGTGTCGATGACCAGTCGGACCGGTGATAGTAATCGAAATAACATTTTATCATTTGATTGGTAAATCTGCCATAATTTATAGCTATCCATGACAAAGATGTTCCCCACAGACTGACCATGGTCCAGGCAAGTGATTGGCACTTGTATAATAAATTCTATGATATGTGGTCTCAAAGAGATTTGATTTAAATAATTAAATGATATAATCAGAAAATTATCAGTAAAGTCATTAGTTTCAATGATACCAATATGTCTCGAGTGACGTAGAGTACGAAAAAATTTAAATTTATAAATTGCCAAAAATATAAGCAGGGTAATTACAAATAATATTATATTAATGTAAGAATTGAAAGGGTTTTCATTGAAATGGTCGTAGAAAGTGACAGGACTTTCACTGTCATGTGACACTGTGTTAACATTCTCAAACTGTGTTATTATAATAATTGCAATGGAGTTAAAACTGTAACCCAATCGTATCATAGTTATTGAAATAATAGTAACAGAAATAAAAAGCATTATTTTAGAAACAGAATTGATTACAGATTGCCAAGTTAAAAAGTTTACAGTAGTTGTGCTCATGATATTAATTTTGTCAAGTTTTTTACCGTACATTTCATAAGACTCATACAATGTGTTGAGGGCGTTAGTGCTGGCTAATTTATCAAGAATTAAATGATCATTAAATTGTTTTGCATTAAATTGTTTATAATTATGAGAATCGTATTCATTAGTTTGAGTTTCATATATTTTAGGATCAAGGTTAACAGTATCAAATTGTTTATCAAATATAAAAGCAGGTGTTTTTGTTTGAATTGTGTCAAGTCTATTATCCCGTTCCTTTAATGGGCCGTAAATGGTGTGGACCGGGGTGTTTATATAGCAGTTGCTGTCCACCACAACCTCTTCACTCCACTCAACGATTTGTCGAGATTTTGCACCACTTTTCTGTCCATTACCTTGACAGATTATATCAAATGACTTGATAACCTCCCGGTGCAATATCCAGGTGTTTTGTGACATACGGATCGGATTATAATTATCCTTTAATGATAACTCTATTTGACAATACTTTTTTACCGCAAAGTTATCCCATAACCACAGCGCACTACTACATGCACTTATTGACTGAATTAGAGATCTATCAAAAGTAAAACATAGATTATTACCGCTAATAGTTATACAATTTAGAGTAGCCAGGTCAATTTCACCAATAAGTCTTAAATTATCAGAGTCACTTAACCAAGCTCTATTTTTCAAAATTAAAGTAACAAAAGTGTCATTAGATTCTATGCGATTAAACCAGTGGCAATGTTGAGCACTACATGGTATGGGACTACTTAACGGCTGTAATACATTAAACTCAGTTTGTGTGTTAATAGTTTGTAACGGTACTGATAATCGCAAGAATATTCCTTGTTCATAAAGACTAAATCTTATAAGTGGTAATGTATAGTAGAGGTCAATGTTATCAGCATTAATTCCAATAGAATATAAAGGGGAAACTAATTCATTTATTCGAGTAAGAATATTCTTAAGAGAACCAGGATCAATTAAATTAGAGGGTAAGAGACCACGACGCATTTGAATCATAGCCTCCTCTAAGTCCTCAACTGTATGACCATATAGAGATAAATTGTACAGGTCAATAATCGCACTTATAATAACATCGTTAAGTTTTACATTTAAATGACGTGACATATAATTAGCAGTCGATACATTTTTGATTAGTTTTATGTGTGAATTTAACTCAGTTTCAATATACTGTATTTGTTCAGATAGTTTTAGAAAGGATTCATTTACAAGTTCATTACGTTTACTCACGAATTCTGTTAACCCCAACAAGTCTTTCTTGATTAAAGCTGTCTTGTCCGATTCTAATCTTATACGATCACTGAGCAAGGTGTACTTCTCGTTGACCTCGTTAATTTCAGAGCTTGTTGCTGTCCCAAACACATAGTTTAATGCTTGACCGACAAATGGGATCAGGCTACGTCTTCTGCGAGTAATCCATGAATGACTGACCTGTTGCTGTAAAATGCTAGTAAATTTATCGTGTAAAATATCATTAAACCCGTTAGTGGCCTGTAAAGTCATATTAATCAATTGGTTATATCTATGACAAGTATTAGCGAGTTCAGTTGAAAATTCATAATTGCATTCAAGTGAATATTTAGGAATCTTGAAGTCCTGTTCCAATACGGAGGGAAATTTTATCTGGATGAGATGTGTCCATGTGCCAGAAAATATCAAGGCTTTCCCGTAAGGTGTGATACGGAGGCCGTGTGATCCGGTAGTCAACAAATAAGTTTGATTTAATAGTGGTGAGATATGTTCACAATCATTTACATTTAAGTGTACAAAAAATAAAATTAAAGCAGAATACTTAAGTGTATACATATTTTTAAATTAAAGCATAATTTCATAAAACTTATTTCAATTAACACAAAATAATTCTATTGAGAGATTTTACAGTAATATATATATGTTTAATTCACTGTATAGTCAAGTATATAATTGTTGTCAAGAAATTAAATATCTATTAGACTATTTTAAAATATCAAATATATTGTGGGAACCAAAATGTAAAATAATATTTTATATTTTTTTAATTAAATAACATTTATATTATTAGTAAGCATAATCATGTTTTCATATAAACATAATATATATGAATATACTAGATATTTTCTATAAAATGTTACATGATACCTGTTATATTGTTTATGGGTTAATAAACTCTAATTAATTTGTATTAATATAAGACTATTACAGTATCTGTTTATAATAATGTATAATAACTAATGTTTATAAGTTTAAGGAATATGTTTATAGAATCCTATGTTATGCACAATATGTTGAATAATGTTTATGAATGTAAGTGATATCTAAATTCAAGGATTATTATGAATTCCTTTCAATGCATAACTCTTTGAATATTAATATTATATAACTCTTTGTCTCTCATAACTGAGAGTCACTTCTCTACTACACATCTGATATGTTTAAATAAATTATATTTTCTAGTAGTGAACACAAAGTATTTATTTTATTATCAAACACCATGCCCCTAATAATGCTAGATAAATTATTTTAAGATTTTTAGCAATATATATTTTCAGACCGTAACTGTGTTAGTTTACAAATAATAAAATATGAGAATGTTTTAATATAAGATTATTATTGGCATGAAAATAGCATAACTTGTTTTTGATACTTAAAACAAACTACAATTTAAAATAGATTATTATTTGTATAATAAACAAAAATATTCATATAATTACTATGGATTGTATTGAAGCCATAACGTAATAATAAATAAATGTTGTAGTTTAATTATTTTTATTGCTTTATATCATACTATTGTATCTGTTTTATACTAGTTCAGTTTAATAATACAACTGTAATTTTTAATAACCAAACATTGCTTATTATATTTTTAGAAATTATTAATAAACTAAGGCATCAATCATGGGTTAGTCATATTAAAATTAAATATTTTTATTTATACAAATGTTCCAGGTATCGTTATTAACTATCATGAAAAAATATTAATAATAAATGTGTGTTTAAAATGTTTTTTTTTGACAAATTTAAGTTATTTTAAGTTAATTATAAAAACTATTATTTTCTATAATTTAAAACTGTAAATATAAAAATTTAAATATATTTTTAAAATATTACTGTACTTTTAGAAATGATCCAACTTTATGTTATTATTTGTAAAACTGTTATTTACAAAAAAAAATAATTGAGTTAATTAGTCACGATTATATTTCAATACTATCCTGTAGGATTTAACTTCAAAATTTATTTATATTTAATTTAACATATTTTTCAAAACTTTTTAACATTACTTTTAACTAAAACCATACCTAAATTGCCTTAACGCTAATTTTGTATGATTTAATTTAATTTCTAATTATAAATAAATGGGAATCTTATGTAATATACTCTATTAGTACTGGTAATTGAAAAACATATGTATTTCACGTGATTTTATAATAAAACCCCAAAAACACTAAATAACTCTTTATTATACATTTTATAATCTACACAAGCACATTATAACATTATGATATAAATTATGATTCACCATAATATTTACAATTATAAATGCCATTAACTTAATTAAAAATGTAACGTAAACAAAATAAAATAAAATTATACAAAAAATAAATTATAAATAAATGGCTCGTAATTTATATGAGAATTATAATAACATTATTATATTTTATAAATATTTGTAAAATTAATTAAAAATTTATTTAAGCCTTAATAATACAAGTATATGGAAATAGTGTGCTAATAACATAATTTATCAATCAATATAATAAACATGGCCGTTAATCCCTTTATTGTCTATGGAGTCTTTATAGCTAGTTCATTTATTGGTGGCTTATGTGGTGAAAATGAAACTAGTACATTGGTGCCCACAACTACCCAAACCCCCACAACTACCAAAACCCCCACAACTACCCAAACCACTACATTATCACCTAATAATACAGTTAATGTATCAACAGGATCCAAAATACCTTTTAGTAAGTGACATTAATATTTAAATGTCAATTATATATAATTAAGTATAATGTTTATAAAGTTTTATTTATATATTATTATTATAAATTATATCTATTTATAACTATAGATAATATATAAATAATAGCTGTTTAATATTATAAAAAGTAATGGTTTAATGTGTAATAAATGAATAGTATTATAAGTATCATGTTCATGGATTTGTATTAATGTTTTTCTACTATTTAATAATTTTATAATAGACTGTAAATTTTATTATTTTTATACATTTTATTTAACAATGATTTTTGTAACTAATTTATGGATCCTAATTTAGAGATGATAGTTTTATAAAGTTTATTGTAATATTACTTTTAGTATGACATTTTTAAGTTAATTTAAATTATACTTTTAAATGTTAAATTATTTTTTATATGAATAACATTGTATTAAATAATACATTTTTTGCTTGATATAAAACCTTTTGATATTACTTGACTTATAGACATTGATGACTTAGACCACAAAACACCAATATGCCGTAATAAAGTTTTTAATTATTATCTTAAATTACTAAATATTCAGTATAACATAATACTGTAGTTGTGAGGTTTTATATCGTGGACTGGATGCAATATAATATAATTTATAATATTATTACCATTATTTATATACAATTTAGCAAGTACATTAAAATTCTTGACAAAACTTCCTTTTATCTGTCCCACAATCAAATAAAAGTGATTTGTAATTATTATCATTATTTTTGTAAAATAAATATACAGTTTGCTAGTATAATTTACTTATAATTTAGTTGTATCAAAATACTAATTTAATTTTCTAGAGATAATCTCTTAGTTTAAAGATAATAAATAAGAGCCTAACCAGTTGTTTATCAAACTAATTGTCCGTTTTTACTCTTGGCCATTTTAACTCAAATTACTATAAATACACTGGACAATTGACCTAATTAAACAATACAACCTATACTAGTGTTATACAGTATAATAATAAAAATACCTATACAAATAAAAACAAACAATAAATAAAATTCACACAACATCTAACATACCTGTCCCCTCACCTCGAATCGATAGGAAACGTGACCCCCGAGCACATCGACGACATGGTGAACGTGACGTTCCGGTGGGCGGAGTCGGAGTTCCCGGTGACCGTCAACATCATTAAGGCGGCCAATAGTATGACCCCCGAGGAGATTGCTACCATTCCCGGTGGGGATGCCTTCCTTAAGATCATGTACGAAGTGATGCGAAATCACGTGAGACGTCATAACTACCGGAAGTCACACAATGGCAGCGACTTTACCACCACTAACCAGACGGTCGACGCGACCGTTGATAAGTTAAATTTTACCATGGACCAAATACCGGTGACGTATAACTTGTCGGACACATTGCTGAATTATGCCGGTGTCAAGTCGATTCACGATATGGCCAAGGTGTGAGCGTGATTAAATTTGTTTTGTTTTATTAGCTGTAATTAATAATTAATAATTTTAATGTATTTTATGTTTTTATATTGTTTATGTTTAGGCAAAAATATAAAATTTTTAGTCTAATAAACTGTAACTATACCATGCTAAAAAATTTAGTGTTATTAAATTAAAATCAATTAACAATTTTGGAAATAAATTAATAAGTGAAGTATATCAATAGTATTTTAGTAAGGTAATTTAAAATATTATAATGCAACTTTATTTTGCGCCAAACTATGTTAAGTAAATTAATTTTGTATGACATAAATATAATAATTATAATTTTTACAGTATTTTGAAAACAAAATATTTATAAGTTATAAATACAAATTATATTCCTTGTTTCGAATAATATTATGTTTTAAGTAAATATAGTATACAATTATACTTATATTATTTACCTAGATACTTTATTTATTTAAATTTGACAGATATGTCAGGAAAAGGAAACCCCTTTCGTTGAGGCGGTTATGGTATTCACGCGAAACATATCCGAAGACTTGTTTACGAGTTTACTGGACCTAACGCAAAATATTAAAATGACCAAGCTCACTAGTCCCACTGTATTGAAGGAGGTGGGCAAAAATTTCTCAGCAGCATTTTTACCAAAAATATTTCACTCGCTAAATGTAACTGGGCAAAAATTCGTCAACCACACCATGAACCTGATGATAAACTTGACCAAGATACAATTGGACATTTTCAATAACGTCACCAATAACATGAGTGACCTTGTTTTTAATAATGTCAAACAATTTACTAATGAAACCCGGCGTAAAGCTAGACAGGGTATTACCAGGGTATCTAATTTTGGTAATAAGACTTATTACCTCGCTACTGATCACATAAATGAGCTTAATAATCATTTTATTAGCATGGCCTCAAATATATCGGATAAACCTGGTAACTTGCTTACCATAGTTAGTGAAAGGACCCTGAACATTTCAAACTCTACGTATAACAAGGTGACTCACATAGGTGGAATGGCGTGTAATTTAACGTGGTCATATTTAACTGACCTTGATTATATGCGCCAAGTTGCTACAAATATTACAACTAGCACATTTTATGGTCTGGCTAATATGACCTATGACCTGGGTAATTCAGCTTGGACAGGGTTAGGTGATTTTACCCAGGTAGTATTTAAACCGTTTGATAATTTAAGAGTTAAGGGGTTTGAAAGTTTTTTTACAAATACGACCAGGCGCATTTTTAATGAGTTACCAAGTTTTAATGTGCTGCCTACGTGGAAAACTGTGTCAGATATTATTAGTGACCTCCTGGATAAGTTTAGTTTAAAATCCATAGATTTTAATAATTATTATGAAACAGTAAAAAATATTACCACCAATTGTGTGGGCTAGTTTTATATGTATGTAATAGCATGTTAAATAAAATGTTAAAATAATATTGTTTTGTTGTTATTGTAAAATAATATTTATTAAAAATATTTAAAACTGTAATTTTTAAGATATTTAAAATACTAAATAAAATAATATTATAAAATAATAAACTTGGTCAGTTCACGTCTATCCCAATTTTATTTTTAGAGGTTGCCTACTTTTTGGGTTTACCACGTTCATTTGAATTATGTCGGTCGATAAAAGTCAATCCCATATTTAGTACACATTATTACAATCGATTGTTCAAACAGTAAATTTATTATAATTGTACAATAAGCTTATATTAGTATAATTTTAAAATAATTATTGGACAACTTTCTCTACCGTTAAAATTATTTTTTATTTAAATATTAATAGACCATTACATAATGGACTGGTAGGTGCTAGGATATGCTTGTAATTCATATCTTTAACTAGTACTTTAATGTAATGTATTTCTTATAAAAATGACAATTAATTTTAAATAATAAAATTGTTCATATTTTATTAAGCTAATACTTTATAATTTTAATGATTTTTAAAATAATTTATTTATGGAATTTTAAATCATCTAGATAACATAATTTATATCATTTAGATAACAAAATTAATAGGTTTTTTAATCATTTATTTAAGTGTGACAAGTCTAGAAATATTTTATGCGTAACATTAAATTTTTAAATAATAAATTACCTAAATTAAGGTAAATGTGCATAAAGTTAAGAAATTAAGTGAAACCCTTAAAAATGTACCTAATTTTAACAGTAATTAGGTTAATTTTTAGATACTGAATGTTATAAATAATATAGCAATAAAACTAATTTTATAAATTAATAATCGTCAAAGTCTATAAGTATGCTGGAAGTGTTACGTTTTTAAACTATAATTTAAGAATTTAAAATAATTTATGAATTTAACGATTTAACTAATAAAATATTGGTTTAAACTGAGTGACTTTATAACTATTTTTAATTTGTTAATGTAATCAAAAAATAATCCACAGTATATCACAATTAAAAATTAAAACCATTATCATAGTCATTGGTTATTTGTAAAATAAACTTTAAATATCTGTAATACAATTACAATTTAATTTGCATAACATAACATACCAGTCCCCTCAAAACTTGGGGACTAATCTGATATTGTTAGTAATAAGGTTTCGGAGTTCCCATAAATTGTATCTAACTCAATTTATTATCCAACCAAATTTTAATTTGAAAAAAGTTTGATTCTTGCATTTAATAACATGTTTGCTGATTTATTATTTTTTGTTAATTTTTGTTTATTAAATTTTATGCTAAAATAACCGTTTTAATTTTTTAATCTAATTTAAAATTTATTTCCAAATTGTCATTTTGTGCGTAATAATTATTTTATATAATAAGCAATGTAAAATAATTTTGGTGAACTATAAAATGCTACCTTATTGGAATTGACTTTTATCCCCCGATTCAGATCCCCAGATTGAGGGAGAGAGAGCTGGTTAATATTTAATTATTATTAAATACTAATTTATTATTAATTTTTTACAAAGCATTTTATGTAGTTTAAAGCTAAATCAGCTAATAATTTACTAATTGTTATTGTAATCACGTATTAATAGCTCTCTCTCCCAATCTTGACGAAATTGGGAGAGAGAGCTATTAATGTGTATAATTAAATATATAACCAGCTCTCTCTCTCCCTCAATCTGGGGATCAGGATCGGGGGATGATCGGGGATAAAAGTCAATCCCATAAAACTATTATTTTTACCCAAAATCGGATAATCGATTATATGATTTGTGTGTTGATTACAGTTTACATTTTGTAATACTTAGCTGACTATAGCACAATCTAGCCCAATTGTTCATAAAGCCCTGTGGTAATTTGAGTAAACACATTTTTGAAAATGCGAAAAATTTTCCGTAAATATAAAGTCACTGTTAGAAATTAGACTATATTAATATTTAATAATTATTAAAACTATTTGAATCATTATAAAAATTTTGTTATGTATGTAATTTTAGGAATCTTATATTTATAATGACTTTTTAAAATTTATTTATTACAACATGTTTGTAAAATAGCATTTCTAGTTGTCATAGATATGCAACAAAATAATTTAAAACATGGTTTTGCGTTAAAAGTATTATAACAATAATTATATTTTAAACAAATTTTAATTAATTAATTTTTTTATACTAAAAAACTCATATTCATATAGTTAACTACATTATAATATAAAACTGCAACATTTCTAGATAATATTTAAATTATATATATCACATTTAAAAATAATATATTGTGTTTAATGGAAAGCCTAAATTATTTTGTAAACATATTTAGTTATTCGGGTACGGGTTAATAAAGCCAAAGGTCTTTTTCTGGCCAAATAAATTTCTGGTGAGGGGAACATGGCGAAATAAAAACGATGTCAGTGCCCTGGTTGATATTGGACCCGGGTTCATATTGAGCACACCGCCCATCATGTTTTGCAACGGATTTTGTCTAAAGGGGGCCTTTTTTGGTGGATATATGGACGGCCCCCTAACTGGTGGTATGTATCGGTCCGGGGCGGGAGTGGTATTCATGACCTTTGGTGACGTATTGACTGTAAATATAATTATAAATATTTTGCAATTTGTATTAAAAATGTAATTTTATAATTTATTTGGGTATTTCAAGATTGATCTACATAATTTAGTGATTTCCATTAGATAATAATAATTTATTTTTTATGAATCATGCTAAATACTCACTTATTCGTTCAAGAACATATTTGCCGTTAACATTTATAAATTGTGTTAATATACATAATAGGTAAATAAACACAATATTTAATTTGATATCCATTTTATAGCGGCTGTAAACATACTTATTTTGAATTATATTAATATCAAGTACACTCAAACCAATTTATACATGGATACTTTATAAATGCCAATTTATAAATACTTTATTTTGCACATATAGTGTACATTATATTTTAAACTATAATTAATTTTATATTAATTAAATGAATGGGAAAAATACAATTACTAATAATAATTAATTAATTAATTAATAATATAATTATTTATACCATTATTTACTGTACTTCAAAAATGTACCATACTATTTTATTAAATCATCTACATTAATTTACATTTAATTAAATTTAATATGAAATTATCATACATTACGTTAATTATATAATAATTGAAAGTCATAATTAATACAAAAAACATACTTGCTAATTAAATTTATCTAGTTTACAATACCGGGTGAACACTGTGTAGTGATAATGTGTACCACAATATGGGTATTCATAACAAACTACTATTAATACACTGTTTGCTCGTATTGTTAGCGACTGTCATAGTGTGGGGAAAGGGAGCCAAACAGCACCGACATGTCACCACCGATCACACCGTAGATACGACTACCGGTGCCGCTGCTAGTCATACCGGCGCTGACAGCGTTAATACCGAAACTGCAACTACAGGTGTCATCGAGGGATTGAAGGGAAAGGGAGGTCACAGTAAGCGTCGAAAGCGAAAGGATTTATTTACTACCAGTGCTGCCGGTCCGGAGTCGACTACCGGTGCCTCCATTGAGTCGCCTATAGTCAGTACTACCGGTGCGGACACTCATAAAAAGAAGAAGAAGAAAAGGAAAGACCTATTGAGTAGTCATTCCCACGACTTGACAGACAGTACGACTACCGGTGCTGATGGCTATGCTATACTGAAAGCGGATGCCGGTGCTGATGATGAGTATACCACGGCTGCTGGTAAAAGTGCACCTGTATTAAAAACTGATAAACCTACCATTATAATTGTGAACCGTAGCTCAGAATTAATTAACAAGCTACTTTTTCAGTTATAAATAAAAGACAAGTCGAGAATCCTATGGCTGAAGGGGCTGGTAGTTCAACTGAGGCTACAAGTGCTACCAATGCTACCGGTGACGTGAGTGCTGGTGGAAATGGAGTTGCAAAAAGGAAAGGTAGCCTTAGTCTAAAAGCACGTATGTATTGAGGGTTTATATTTAAAAATATTAAATTGTGGGATGTCCCCTTAGACCATTTACATACCTGTCCCGTTACACATGTAAATAAACGTATGCTTATATTTAATTTTATAGTCAGAAAACTTTTAGGTATTTCCATACCTATCGGCCCTAAGAGAAAGCCTAAACCCGTTAGCGAAGATCCCGGTGTTGTGACCGCTACCATAGACCCGGATGTCCTAAACACTATCGGTTCAAACCTTGTTGGTGTTGATGACTACCAGTCTGCTGGAACTACCAGTGCTCCTCATGGGACGGATGCTGTTGGACCACCCGATGGACCAGTAACTCCAGGTGCTCCAGTACCTCCAGATGCTCCGACACCTCCTGATGCTCCGATTGCCGGTCCAGTCCTCAAAACAGGTATACACCAAATATTGAACAGTATATCATAGGAACAGTATCCAAAAACTGTAACATGTTACTTTAATAGTTTTTAAGCACCGGAAAGTTCCGAAAACTGATGGTGAAGGGAGTAGTAGTGAAACACCTGTACCTGATGAGTATACTACGGCCAGCGGTGATGGAACAGGACAGGGAACTGGTGGTGGACAGGGAGATAAGAAACAAAAAGGCAGTTTGAGTCTAAACGCACGTATGTACTGAAGGTTTAGATTTTAAAATTATTTTATTAGAGAGAGAGAGAGAGAGAGAGAGAGAGAGAGAGAGAACAAAACATAACGAGCTAACTGTCCATTAAACTACCAGTACCCATTAAATAATTTAATAAAACAATTTTTATATATTTTAATTTACAGTTAGAAAACTTTTCGGTGGATCTAAACCTACAGGCGCTACGAAACAAACTGCGGTTACTGAAGATCCCAGTGCTGCCACCGGTACCATAGACCCGGATGTCCTTAACACTATCGGTTCTAACCTGGTAGGCGCTGATGACTACCACTCCACGGAAACTACTGGTGCTGGTGGTGACGCTCCCGGTGAAGGTATGTATACTTTTTTTATAATGGGAACGGTATGTAAACTTTAAATTCATAATCCATTCCTAGTTAAGAAAGAAAAGACTGCGGACATCGACAGTACAACACCTACCGGTGCGGACACTACAAAGCCCACCACTACTGAAGATGATTCACCTCCCGGTGCTAAACGGAAAGCCAAGAACACATTGGCTAAGGATAAGGAAGACTTCTTCGGACCGCCGAAGCTGTTTGGCCCCAAAAAGAACGCCTGGAAATTGAAGGCCAAAAAACATACCGTTCCCCCAACGACGGAGCCTACCAGTGCTGTAACTACCAGTGATGTGACTACCAGTGCCGGCGGCGAAAGCGTCGGGACTACAGGCGCGTCAGATGTTGGCAGTGATAGCGGCACCAGTAGTACTGGAGGTGCAGGTGCTGGTGATGAGTATACCACGGCTGCCGGTGCTGATGATGATGGTCCCATTCCCGGTGGGGTTTTCAAAACAGGTATGTTTACATGGCAATTAAGAGATGGTATCTAAATGATAAATACCATGCTACATTTATAGTTGCCAAGCACCGACCTGAAGGGACTGGTAGCTCAACGGAGGCTACTGGTGCTGATGATGATGGTCCCATTCCCGGAGGGGTTTTCAAAACAAGTAAATATAATACAATTTAGGGAAAAGTATCTAATCCATAATTATCCTGCTACATTTTCAGTTATTAAACATAAACCTGTTAAGGACTCTGATGGTAAAGGGGCTGGTAGCTCAACGGAAGCTACTGGTGCTGATGATAATGGTCCCATTCCTGGTGGGGTTTTTAAAACAAGTATGTGTACTACAATAAAGGGAATGGTATCAAAATTGTAAACACTATATTTAGTTATTAAACATCATACGGTGAAGGATCAAGGAACTGGTAGCTCAACGGAGGCTACTGGTGCTAATGGGTCTACCAGTACTGCCAGTGCTGAGGATGATGGTCCCATTCCCGACGGGGTTTTCAAAACAGGTGTGTGTACTACAATACGGGGAACGGCATCTAATTTGTAATTACGGTCTTTGATGTTGCATTTTCAGTTGCTAAGCACCGACCTGAAGGGACTGGTAGTCCAACTGAAGCTACTGGTGAGTCTACCACAGCCAGTGCTGAGGATGATGGTCCCATTCCCGGTGGTGTTTTCAAAACAGGTATGTGTACTACAAATTGTAGTCTACAATATGGGGAACGGTATCTAATTTGTAATTACCTCTTTTTAATGCTACATTTTTAGTTGCTAAGCACCGACCTGAAGGGACAAGTAGTTCAACGGAGGCTACTGGTGCTGATGAGTCTACCACAGCTGCCAGTGCTGATGATAATGGTCCCATTCCTGGTGGGGTTTACAAAACAGGTAAATATACTACAATAAAAGGAACGGTATCAAAATTATAAATACAATATTAATATTTAGTTATTAAACACCATACGGTAAAGGATGATGAGGGTAAAGGAACTGGTACATCAATTGAAGCTACTGGAGCTGATGAGTCTACTACGGGTACCGATGCTGATAACGGTCCCATTCCGGGAGGGGTTTTCAAAACAGGTATGTGTTGACGAGGGGGAAAGGTATCTAAGTTATATAATTACCAGTACTATAATTTCAGTTATTAAACACCGACCAATAGAGGGTAGTGGGGCTGGTAGCTCAACGGAGGGTAGTATAGTTGTCGAATATACCACATCTGCCGACGATGGAGGTGACAGTGGAAAGGCAGCTACAAAAGGGACGGGTAGCAAAAGTCTGAACGCTCGTATGTATATGTTGTTTAGGTTAAAAATTATTTAACAAGCAAGTTTATACTTTGAATGATAGAGACCTAATACATACCTGTCCATTATAAACTTTAACAAACTCATTTTTGTAACTTAATTTACTGTTAGAAAACTTATTGGTGGATTAAAACCTACCGGTGCTAAGAATCCCAGTGCTGTTACAGATGATCCCAGTGCTGTCACGGGTACCATAAACCCGGATGTCCTTAACACTATCGGTTCTAACCTTGTAGGCGCTGATGACTACCAGTCCACTGGTGGTACCGAAGATCCCGGTGCTGTCACGGGTACCATAGACCCGGATGCCCTCAATACAATCGGTTCCAACCTCGTAGGCGCTAACGACTATCAATCCACTGAAACTACCGATGCCGCAGAGGCTGGTAGTGAAGGTACTACGGGTGCTGACACGACTACCAACGCTGGGGAGATTACCGGTGCTGGCGATACAACACCGGCTGTTCATACATCTAGTGCTGGTGATAATGGTGAGGCCACTACCGGTGCCGGTGGTGAGATAGCTACGGATGTTCCTTTAGAAGGAACTACTGGTTCGAGTGGTGGAGACAGTAGGGCTACTATGGCCCCGAGTGCTCCGACAGATTCAAGTGGTGATGGGGACGAAGATATTGATGGGTCGAGAGGAACGGGAGGCGACAAAAAACAGGTCAATATATTTTAAAATATTAATGAAAAACTTCGTTTTCCCCACATATTAATGAATACATGAATGGGATATAAGTTTTAAAAGTTTAGAAATAACATACAGTTTGCAAATTAATTATAATTTAGTGACAATTAATCAGTTTTAAAAATTTCTAGATATTTAATTATAAAGTTATTAATTGGAAATAATTAAAAAATAAGTTTATTGCTAGGGTATATAAACCCCTACGAATTTAATATAATCATACTTTTTAGTATGTTGTGCACACTTAAAAAATTAATAAGTTTTTAAATAATTAATAAACTACAAACATAGACCGTTATTTTATCATAAATTAAATATATTAACATATACTTAAATATTTAAAACATATTACAGTTTCTTATATAATTGAATAAAAAATTAAACTTTGTAACATAAAATAAAATGATCTATTTCAATTTTAGCGAGCATATGACCATCACCCGGATGAGGTGGAGTTACTCAAGGAGGCTATTAAAGGAAAGTTAAGCCGACTTAACGAGACCACCTACTACAAAACAATGGGCAAAAAGATCACGGTGCATTTACTACAACATAAAAAGTGGTTAAGGTACCGGCCTAAAACCAGTGACTTTGTAAATGCTACTCAAGTGGACAGGGAGACCATTATGGACAGGCATAAGAAAAATAAAAACGTCGCCAACGAGGTGCACCCTCATAAGTTACTGGATCAATTTGTGACAAATCAAGCTAGGTTCGATGCAAACTGTAAGCTTGGTAAAAAGCAACGCAAGGAAATGGACATGGTGACAAAGTTTCTGGAAAAAGATGTTAAAGGTTTTAAAAGTACCTGGGACCCGTTTACTGATAAAAAACAAAAGTCAACGTTCCTCAGGCGAATGTACTGTTATATGGGGTCTAAAAAGTTTGGCCCCTTTTCCATAGCAGTTGCCCTTGTTAATATTTTTATGGATGATGAACTATTGACGGAATACGTTAGCAAGATAAAATTTTAACATTAGTAGAATACATTATTGATTTATTTATTAAATTTATTTATTTATTTGTATTTATAATAATTTTATATAATAAAGTTATGTTTAGTTATAATGTTAAATTATAAAATTCTTTAAAACCTTTAGTAACTGTAAAACTTATAATATTACCAGGTCATTAATTAAAAATTATTTTATGATTTACTAATTCGGTCATAGCGTACGCATTCATTAATTGATTTTTAAATTAGTAAAGCTAGTGACCATGTTAAGTTTAATAAAATATTACCTGGTATTCATTTGGGGATAAAAAACAAAATTTAACTTGATCAGGTGTATGTGGTGTTATATGGGGTCTAGAAAGTTAGAGTATTATTCAAAAGCAGTTGGCCTTGATAATATTTTCACTGATGAAGAAATATTGAAGAACTTTATCAAGATAAAATTTCACCAGTGTAATCTGGATTCGGACGATCAGATTGGAAATGTGAGCAGGCAAGTCATGAAGATCGGGTGGACGAACCCCCCACCAGTGACCAGTGGACGATCCCAAACCAGATTGAATGAGCGAGAGTATATTAGTTTGATTGTAATACAAAGTACACCTCAATCAAGGCAATCAATCAATTATAACTTGATCATAATAAATTTTGCAATTTTAATAATTAAATAAAATATCAATCTTGGCAAATCATGTATTCTTAAAATGGATTTGATAATTTATAATACTTGCAAAAATAAACAGCGTAATACCAGTATAATTATTACCGCGATGCAAAACATAAATATTATTAATTCGATTACTTTAGTTACAGTTTTAGATTTTATAGTTAATGGTTTATGTTATGAACTTTATAATAAATTTCAGATATAATTTATAATTTGTTGAATAAATACTGTATTATGGGTATAAGTGGATTAACGGTCATTTTGAGTATAAAATCACCAAACTACTTTTGAATTTAGTATATAATACAATTGAATATAAGATTTATATGTTGCACAACATGCAAAAGTGAGACATTTATTTTGCACTGAAAACTGTATACATAACCTAATCAAAGCTTTTCATAAATAAGATGTTGTATTATTGAAAGCATTGATTAGATTATGTGTACAGTTTTCAGTGCAAAATAAATGTCTCGCTTCAGCATAAAAGCCACAATATATTAGTGATGGTATATAACTTGCACTTTAATAGTAGAAATGTGTCGATAGTATTGATTATAAACCCATTCCTTGAATCGACACTCAATTATCCAAATAATAAAGTCTTTGCCATTTGTGCCAAACCATAGACCAAACAGTCCTCCAATATATGACATATAGTCCGTCAATGACATCACCGGTTCCTCCCGATAGACAAACACCGGTTGACTGGAGTCCCAAATGACAGACTTTTCTACTATTAATGACTCATACGTGCGATTAGGACTCAATTGATGCCACAATTCGTTACCAATTTGTGTATCACTTGATATGACTTTCGTGTTGTACTCAACCATCAGACAGTCTTTTGGACAATAATTAACACATTTTTGTTTAATAATACCTAAATCTTCATTAATAGTTATGTTGTAAAATGAATAATAACAAAACCTGTGCTTAGAATTAGTCTCAAAATCTAATTCATGCAAAAGACTATCAATAAAAAGTGGGAAACAATGATAGCGTTGTTTCCAATAATATCCGACACATCGACGCATACACTGTATGTGAGATGTCGATCGAAAGGGTCGATTACGTTCCGTATAATCACTGCATGTCTTGCAACTCGTTTTTATTGTTTTCCCTAAAATTACTGTTTCATTCATAGGTTTAATTTTCAGTTCAGATTTATCCACCGGGTTTTCCATTGTATATATCGTATGCGAGTGTAAATGCCAGTCAAAAAGTGGTTTAATTTTAAAGTTATGAAAAATCCTAAATACTTGGTTTGCATTGGATTCACTGCCCATTGAGTTCACAAATGTCCGGTTCATTTTGATGGTAACACATAAATATCTCATATGAGAATATAAAGGGGCATAACGACTTTTCATAATAGTAAAAATTGTCAAGTTATAATCAAATGCATCACCACCAATGCGCATGTTATTTAAATTTAAAACCGTCGTATTTAATAGATAGCCCATAGTTGTATTAAATGTGCATGCTGTCGAGTCACCACTACCTCTACCGCACATGAATTTGTTTAATAATAAAGAATCTGGAAATAAAAACGTTACAAAAGGGTAGTTATCATCGGTTTGGTAGTTTGTGGTGTCGATTGTGGTGATGGTATTAAAGCTGAAATATTTCACAGATATGTCGTATAACTGATGCATAAGTAGTACCGTTAATAAGGCGGTCAATGTGTACTGAAAGTAATTAGAAATATTTAGACCTCATTATAATTTTTATTATTAATTAAAAAATACATACCTTAAAAATGTAAGTTATTTTAGATGAATTAAATATATTACATGAATAAGATATATTAGATGAATTAAATATATATCTAACAAATCTATTAAATGTATTTATAATATGAGTATAATTAATGTAAAGTTGGGAATGAATTATGAAATCTTGAACTAAACCAATGATACTAATTCCGTGCCATAGACTCAATATGTTGGCTATACTTATGATTAATGTGATGATAGTATTTAGTGCCGAATATTTAATTAAAATATAAAAGTCTCCATTTAAATAAAAATAGTAATTGTTAGTTCTTACAATAGTGACAGGTACATTATTAATATTATGTATAAATATATCTTCAAAGCATTGTACTGGACATTTATTTTGACAATTATGATAAATTTCCTTGTTAGTATCATTATTTTTATTACGATAATAATCTGAACAAAATGTAACATTTGGCTCAATATATCCATTGAATAACTGAATAGTTAATAGACTGTTGTATTTGGGAATACATTTGAATCGATTCTCGTATTCATTTCGATAGCATTTGTTTAGACAATGAAATTGTGTTTCGTTTCCCCAAT